>BLKR01006812.1:0-49610 GCA_011170035.1 Teleogryllus occipitalis | reverse complement strand
GATTCCGGGGGTGTCAACTGCTAAGGTCATGAGTCTCGTAAGTATAGTGCATGAGGTTCTCTCGAGATGTGGAAGTGAATTTCCTCGCTGGATGGTGAGATCCGGCACCAAATTGCTGTCGGCTAACGAGGTTTCTCTCAGCCAGGTATCTTCCACTAGCGCTGCCATGCCCCAGCTGGGAAAACCTCAAAACTCCCGACCGGTATCCCGGCATGTGTGGTAGTGAAGTGTATGTAAGTGTGTGTGTAAGTAGGGGTGAGGATAGAGCAAGGAAGAGGAAGGAAAGATTGCGCGCGCTCCGTGGCCCGATTGTAAGGGTACTGCTTCGGCATTCGACAGGTATTGATCGAAGAAACCACGGAAAACTACCGATCAGAGCAGCCGGACCCTAGAATTCTCGTCCTGACCGAGGTTTCTTCCGACTGATCGGAAATACTATTTGGAGGAGGGAACGCCCCTGAAGCCAACATTTAGTACGACGCCGCATTTCATTCGCAGGACAGAAACACTAGCTTCTTCGAATTGATTGATTGATTGATTGATTGTTTTATTGATGTTTCAAACAGATTACACGTCAACTGCCATTAGCGCCGTTTATGTAGTGCATGTTTTTTCCCGGGAGGTGGCGGTGCTCCTCAGACGCTGAATCTTCAGCTTCGGCGCTGACCTACATTTCAGTTTGCGGGGGATTTCTCCCTCCAAAAATCTCCCCTGCCGGCTCCGCTCCAGCTGGAACATACTAAGCTCTCGGCTGGTCTCTAGATACGTGTTGAAGAGAAGTGCATGTAAATGTGTGTTAGTTAGGAGAGATTAAGGCAGAAGAAGAAGGAAAGATCGCGTGCGCTAAGGTCCATTTGGTAAAGTAGTGCTCCTGCATTCGCCTGGTATTGATCAGAGCAGCCGGACGCTAGAATTCTCCTCTAGATAGCGGCTCAATTCAATCCAGCTAAATTAAGCTAGAATCGAAAATTATGCCACCGTTAGGATTCGAACCCTACAACGTCCCGGTCAGAGTCGCAGCTGAGACAGCGGCATTGCTGGCTTTGATCTAACTCAGCCCAGCTCCTAAAAGTCAACATACACTACGCTTACGGAACTAATTATCATTACATTTAACGTGCCGCAAAATCATAATTCAATACATTAACTATGACTTTTTATACACGTACATCTGTTCATCTCATGCTATTTTCCCCCCAATTTCACAATTTTTTTCTCTGCCTGCCAGATCAGTCTAACACTAACGCGCAACACACATCGTGCTGGATACTCGAATTGATATGACATTTTATCAGATTGTCCAGCACCTTTCAAAACTCATAATATATAATTTTTAAGTGCTACGAAGCATTGGAAGTAGTTTTTTGCCATAATTTTTATTGTAACCTTTCATGACCTGCCACCTACCGAAGAGCGGAAATTGTCGCGCGCCGCCGGTCATGCTCTCGTTGCTCTTACGCCGCGCCGCCGTTATCAACCTATCTGTCGGCAGAATATCCATTTCCTCAGAGGGCATGCAGGGCGACAAGAACGGATGTTCACATGGCAGGTTCAGAAAAACGAGGACAAACACTGCATGAGTAATCCAAATACAACTCTTGCAAAATGGGGTCTTGAAAATGTTCTCGATATAGAATAAATAAAAATTAAATATACGCATACGTTTCGCTTTTGCATTTTAGAAACAAAATATTTATTATAATGGTCTAATAAAAAGTGTCAAGACTCAAAGCACAGAGTAACTTCAAATGTCATCAAGGGCACCATATGTAAGTTTCTTTTTCAGTTTTATTAAAAATAGCGTTGGTTTACGGTATCCTTACAGCTGACTTTGGTAGAATTGTTAAGACCGCTTGTCACTGTGCACTTGAAACTGAAAAGACACGAACGGATGTGGCCTCTGCCGTCAGTTGTGAAAGGACCAACGCGCTAGATATCTGACAACGGTTGATAGACTTCGCAAACGTCCCGGGCGCTGCCAATGCGTTCTCGGAATCAGTTGTCAATTTGTAAGAGCTGCGAGGGCTGCTCCGATGAATAGGCAGTTTCCGAAGGTCAGCGTTTTGACCCACGGGCGTCTGCGGTTCACCCCAATCCTCGGGTTTCGCTCAGACAGACGATGAAGCACTCGTCACACTGCAGGCTATCAATTTCTTTTCGCAGTATGGAGGATAGAAATGTGAGCGACGGATGTTTGACCGTTGATCCCAGCAAACTTTCTGTCGTGTGTTTATGCATGTTTGAGAGAGTGAGAGGGAGATAGGTAGAGAGAGAGAGAGTGTGAGAGTGAGAAAGTGTGTGTGAGAGCTTTAGAGTGCGTGAGAGGGTGTGTGAGGATGAGAGAGTGTGAGAGAGAATGTGAGAGAGTGAGAGAGAGTGTGCGTGAGTGTGCGCGTGTGTATGTGTGGCATGTGAATGGACGCGTGTGAGTGGAAGTGCGCGCGAGTTCCGGCGTGCGTGCATGATCTTTTATTTAATTAATATGCATTTCCCAAAATGATTAATGAAAGAATTTAATTTTCTCTGTGTGGATGGTGTGAGCGACATTCTTTTCCATTGAAAATACCGGTATGAAAGAATAAAGGTATTTGATAGAGGCATGGGAAAATACCGATATTTTACCGGTATTCAATACCTTTTTGATCCCTACCTACTACGCGTGACATTAAGATATGGAATATAGTAGTGGTATGGTCTACGTTCCAAAGACATTCGGGATTTGTGCGATTTTAATGAGAAATTATTACAATGAAAGGCATATTTCAAAATTCCCCGGGCGAACGACCAAAGAACTTTTTGTGTGCGTTCATCTACTTCTTATCATTTTAAGAGTGCTTTTTCCAAAATAAACATTAAAAATTCCCACCATTTGTTCACATTTTAACATTTTCTCTGTATAGCTAGCCAAATGCAGCTCTGAGTATCTATAAATGTATGAGATGCTGTAAGCTAGAATAAGAAAGTATTAGGACGACAAGAATCTAGTATACTCTTTGGTATAATATTTGACCAGCAGTACCGTGTTTATTTTATTAGAGGCGCACATGTTTACATTGTTACTATCAAGATACGATACTAGTTTAGCAATTAGTTTTCAGTGATGGCTAGTCATGGTTGTAAGAACAGTCCTGACAGTTTTTGTTATGTTTTTGGCGAATATGTGATTAAAAATCACCAACGGAACATTGCAGATTTTTAGAAATTTGTTTTTTTCATATTTGGGAATTAAACTTGGTGATCATGACAAATCCTTCGTATATACGTACGTGTATAAAAAAGTAAGAATAAAGGCTGTTTATCGATTGCTCTAAAACTAGTTTTAAAGCAGTTCTATTAAACAATGGTAGTACCTACGCATCATTGCCTATTGCTTATTCCGTAGACATGAAGGAAAGTTACGAAAACCTCAGTGTAGCTTTAGAGAAAATAAACTACTCCGCTCATAGTTGGATATGTAATGACTTAAAAATAAGTAAGACTTCTTAGCCAGCAAAGTGGCTTTACTTCATTTCCATGATTACTACGTGAATGAGAAAGTAGGGCACGAGGTCAGCATTAGTCTAGAAAGAATTGGTCTGTAGTAAAGCCGGAGGAACACTCTACAGGAGCATAAGGTAAATCAACACAAGATTCTGCTACCTCTACTTCACATAAAATTAGGCCTCATAAAACGATTTGTGAAGGCCTTACCTAAAGATGGGCAGTGTTTCAAATATCTTTGTGAAAAGTTTCCGGAATTGTCTGAAGCAAAATTAAAAGACAGTATCTTCGATGGGCTTGATATTAAAAAATGATGTTTGGCCCCTAATTTGAACTACATAGAACAGTAAATGAAAAAGAAGTATATGGGCTGCATTCAAATACATTGTAAATAAGTTTCTAGGCAACAAAAAAACCCAGACTATCAAGCAGTTGTTGCCAATATGCTGGATGCTTTTAAGAAATTGGGATGTTAAATGAGCCTCAAGGTTCACTTTCTAAACAATCATTTACAATTATTTCCGGACAATTTAGGTGATTTAAGTGAAGACCGAGGTGAGCTTTTTCATCAAGATCTGAAAGTGATAAAAAAAACATTATCCGGGACGCTGGAAAACCAACCGAGAGAGACGGGAAATGGCGCATAGGAAAAAATGCAATATCAGGGGATTTAAAGAAAAGAAAAAGGAACATATACAACAACGGATACGTAAAGCCTTTGTAGAATGCAATGTTAAGAATATAAAGCCATCTTCGAGATTTAAATAAATTTCTGTTGGTATTTTAAAAGTCGTTTACTTTTCATATTTCCAGCATATACAGTATATTTTCCAATATCTTAATAGATCAAATTGTGACTAAACTGTGGGCGATGGAAACAACTAAGAGTTCAGATACAGATTCAGTACCCAAAAAACTATAAAATTCAGCTATCAGGATTTAAAAGGATTTTTGAAACCTCTTTTTTGTTGGCCTATGTTATTAACGATGAATTTACGAAATTATTGTCAATATTAATACATTTCAATTGCAATCACGTGATAGTATGCATCTTCGACAGCAATCCAAAAAATAGGCCCCTAATACTTAAATTAAATAGTATTATTGTTTATATTAAACTCGTGAACAGTTCACTATTGAAAACCGTAGTTATTGCGTGTGTATATCACGAGTGAGAAAATAAATTTATGACATATTTTTACTCTAAATATATATTTCATTTTACAGCTTTGCTCATTCACCTCTCACCAAAATTCAATGATTATTAAACTATTGTCTCCGATCATGTTCATGGTGCATATATTCGCGGATATAATTGATATGATCGAGTTAGAAACCATTTTCTCGAAAACCATACCGCGCTTTAATAACAAATTAACATACGAGTAGTACAAATAGATAGAACCAGCACTCTGGAATCGAGCGATACATTTCATCAGCCGCAATTTTTTCAATGATTTCTTTCAGTGCGCGGGATGAAATTTCCGCTGATCTCGCTGCTGTGGTATTGAAACGCTCAGAGAAACAAAGCGGGAGAGCATTCAACACGCTGGGGATGTCGCACCGAGGGGACGCGAACTCGAACATGTAATCACAGGTAATATTTACAGTGCATTAGTATGTGCACATAATATTATTTTTACCAATTAATGAAATAAATCCGGTATTTTACGCTTTGTTACACTGTGGCTAGCGGCAGGGCCCTGTGCAAGAGCACGCAACTTTGTTAAATTTGTTAAAATACATTTCGTTCATTAGCCATTTCTGCAATTATACGAAATTACTGAATAAGGACGGAAGGACATTATACCGACAGCCACACACAAATGGTTTACATTACTAAATTAATTCAGAGGGAAGCGGGGGAAAAGATGTGTAAAAAAGCGCGTCCTTCTAGGGGCGCCCAGAAAGGGCTGCAACTGGAGCAACTTGCCTCAGGGCCCAAATTCATTAGGGCCCCGATTTTTTTCCATTCGAAACAAATAGGAAATATATTTATTTCTAGTTAAAATTAACCGGTATTATTATTTCTGTTGCATGAGAAAATGATATTTTTTGCACTGAGGAAGGGGGACGACTTGTTCGAAATATATCAATTGCCCCTGGCCCCTTGATTTCTCTGGCAACCATTGCGTGGCAACCAACCAGGCGCCATCTCACGCTCCAAATCAACGTTGCAGTCTATCGAGTAAGCGGACAGCGCCTTCAGCAAGTGAACATTGCAGCGACTGGAACGAGGAGAGGTAGTGGTCGCGGTGGAGGTCTGGGCGGGACAGGGTATGGCAGCAACACGGAAAGCAACGTAAGGACAAGTCGCAGAGGAAATGACGTACTAGTAGGATGTGGGAGAACTCAGTAAGAAAAAGGCGGAGGGAGAATATTGGGCTAGAGTAAAAAAGACCAATGCAGTGCACTGCCCCTTAACCGGCATCCTCTTTAACTGGATAACAGAAGTTTGATTCGACAATGATGCACGGAACGGACGCGACATATCTAAACTCACAAAGAAACAAAAAAATCTGTACTTCATTTAGAGCTTATATTTTTACTTTCTCGCACTTCGTAAGAAGAGAAAGTTATGTAATCGTACTCCGGATAATAGCGAATTTTCGACAGAAAATTTTATTGCTGGGTCCTGGTATCAAAAAAGTGAATAAATCCTGTTGCCAGTTATAGTAAATTACTTCCTCTAACACGTGGTGCAGCCAGAATACTTGTTTTGTGAGACATTGATAGCAAAAAATCAATTGACGCAAAACCTTTGACCGTATGTGGTCAACGCTAGCCTATTTTCTCTAGAATTGATATTCCGCAATCGATCTAAACGAACTCCAGGCTTTGGGAGTTTCAACAGGATATTTTGATTTTCGATGGTACTTCATATGAAGCCTAAAAAACATATTCAAAATTTTCTCAAATATAGCTCCAAATTTTTTGATTAAATGTGCTCGATATATTTTGTCCTCGAATAGCGTGAAGAACACTTAAGAGAATGGTGCAGGTATCATGTTCCTTGAAATATCAGATTTTTCAAAAATTGCAAAAGTGCAAATTTTTGGGCATCTTGATACGACTACAATATTGAAAATAGATAATTTTTTTCCATAATGAAATTTGCGCAACACTTACGAGACTAGACTTGGTACAGGCGCGTCAGAAATTAATACCCACTCACTTCTAAATGATTTCGAAATCCTCCTGTAGTAGTGCGAGTACGTAGATGATATACCTGAGCCTGATCTAGCCAGCAGCGGCATCATCAAGAAGGGAGGAATAGCGATAGTAGACATTCGGGGAAAAGTACATGAAAGAAGGAGGAAAATTCAAAATGGAAACGGAACAGGGAACAACGGAATGAGCTGAAGTACCTTAGAGGACGGTGTAGCCCTGGATGAATCCAAAAGTCAACATCAATCGGAATGTGGTAGCAGACGGGTAAAGCAGATACAGAACTGGCGGTGTGGGCAAGGGGTAAATAGACTGCAGCGCGCAAAGGCAGTGTCAATAGGACGGTGGGTGTCGGACAACAGCAATATCACTGAGCGGGAAAGGTGAAGGGGCACTGGCGAGCAGTCAGAGAGGGCGCGGCGGCGGCGAAGCGCTGGTTCAAGTGGAGAGAAGGTGGGGACGGGAACAAGGCTAGTAGAAGTCGACGTCACCAACACAGGTACAAAAGGTTGATTGGAGAAAGCAAGGAGGTGAGATGGAGGGGAATAGTTACAGAGGAAGGAACAAAGCTAAGGAATTTCAGAGGGTGTTAGACAAAGAGGGGAAAAGAAAGAATAGAAGGCGTGATGAAGCGAATGGTCCGTCATTAGTCTCCTAAGTGTAGTGCATGACACATCCAGGAAGGTGGAGGTGTTCCTTCCTTGCTGGAACGTGAAATCCGGCACCGATTTACACGTCGGTTTGCGCTGTTCCCCTCTTCAAATATGTCCCCCTCGCAAGGATCCGCCCAGAGACGGTCGGTGGCAACGTGTTACCCTGAGCTCTCTCAGCGAGTGGATCGGAGAGCATGGAAGGATGAAAGCGAGGAAATGTCAGCGGGTGAGGCGGAGAGGGTGTGGATAGGAAAAAAGAAACGGAAATAGACAATATCGAGAGCGGGAGCGGCTGCGGGTCGGAAGCGCAGGCGAAGGCGGCGGTTGAGGTTTGGGCCGGCAGCGGCTGCGGCTGGCGCTGAGGCCGGGGCCGAGGCCGGGGCCGAGGT
This sequence comes from Teleogryllus occipitalis, assembly GCA_011170035.1. Lineage (NCBI taxonomy): Eukaryota > Metazoa > Arthropoda > Insecta > Orthoptera > Gryllidae > Teleogryllus > Teleogryllus occipitalis. The sequence goes on along the minus strand of BLKR01006812.1, from coordinate 41,920 downwards.
CGGGCCGGGGGTTGGGGCCGGGGCTGGGGCAAGAGAGGGGCCGAGCCGACGAGGGCCGATCGCGGAGGCCGTAATCCGCGCGCAGGATTAGCCCGCGGGGAGCTAATGGCGGCGCGCGCAGGCACGTGCCCGGACGTGCCACTCGTTTGGAGAGCGCCTCGTCGATCCTTCAGCGCGCAGGGGGCAACCTCATCGGAACTCGCGCGGGGCGAAGCTGGGTGAAGTAAGAGGGGAAGGGGCGGGGCCGGTCATCCCTCACCGCTGCTTCTTCAGCTACCACCCGCGCCTCAGCCCCTCACTCCCCTTCTGCCAACAGACCGCCCTCCCACACAGCGGGCGCTGCCTCCCACAACGTCCATCGGTCGCCACGGCTTCTCCGCCCACCCGTTTTCCATTGTCTTCCTCCGCCCTCGTTCGCCCGCCTCAGCCAAATCCTTCTTCTGGAGATGCTGTCTTCCCGCCGACCGCTGACGACCTGCGCGAGCTCCCACAATCCGCCTTGCCCCCCCCCCCCAGGCCCGCACCCGCGCCAACTGCCTGCCGGCACCGCACCGACCCATCCCAACCCATCCCGCCCCATCCCATGGCTATCGGGCGCGCTTGCAATTCCCGGCCGAGCGACGGGCCGAGCTGGCGGCCGGCCGCCGGCGCGCGGGCGCAGGGAAGCGGCCACGCAGATGCAGCGAGGCGCCTCCCGCCCGCGCCCCGCCGCCCGCCTCGCCGGCCCGCGCCGCCCCCGCGCCGAGGAAGCGCCGGCAGCGCAATTACGCGGCCGCGGCGATTTGCGGAATTAAATTCAACTGACCCAGATAAATTGGATCCGGGCCGCGCAGTCGGAAGCCTCCAATTATGCCACAATTAGGCGGCCAATCACAATCCGGCGCTAATTCGCAGGTGATGAGGCGCCGGCGCGCGCCCGCCCGCCCATCGCGCGTCCGCTCGCCCACCCGCCCCGCCCCCGCCCCGCCGCGTCTCGCCACCGGCCGCCGTCGCCGTCGCGGGCGCCACCTCCGGCGTCCACTTGCCGGCCGCGCGGCGGGACGGAACACGTGTGGACGCTGGCGGAGATTCCCAGAAGTCAGCAGAGTACACCTGCGGTGCCGATGGGTCATGATGGAAAACTACAGGTGATATTGTCATGACAGAAGACCACACTTGGGCTGTATTTGTGGTGAGAGTAATGAGAGTAATGTCGTGGATGACGGCAATGATATCGGATGTGATTGAAAGATTCAATAATGCGGGCTTGCGCTAAGAGGCAATGCGAGGTTAGCGACCAGAATGGCAAGAACAGTGATGGTGAGGGGACATAAAGGACAGCGAAGAGAGCAAGGACAGTAACGACGAGGAGGATGAGACACACGAGGACGCCTCCGTCGGCGGCGGAGTGAACTTGATGCAACGTTTTGTGCGATTGCCTAATGACGACAAGAATGTTGTGGACAAGGTTGACGAAACTGCCGACGACAACAACCGTCCGAATGGCCATGGAGAGGCAGGTAATCACAGGACACAAAGTGCCAGAGTCAATTGATCGTTATCGTTACTCGTCTCCTTTACACTCATCTCGACAGAGTAACGTTGCCTGCAAGAGAATTATTGCTGTGTGAAACAAGATAAGGCACAACAGTACATGGTAGATATCCAGAGGGAAGCGTCGGCAAAGCTATGCTGAACACAGAGGGGTAATGGAGGAGGCAAAGGAGATGAGCGCGGGGCCGGTGCGAACTTCGAGAGGAGATCTGGATCAACGAGCAAATGCCATGTCATCCGCGCTCGCCTCCCTCTGATGCGGGGAGACGTCCAACCTTGCAGTCGCAGAGCTCCATGTCCCTCCCTCCACGTCCCTCGCCCCAAGGCCCGCCACCTACGCCTCGCGCATTCGCCTCATATTCCATTTTCCAGGTCCCATGCCTAACTCCCTACGCCCAACTACCCCCACGCTCCTCGCCCCACGCTCCCCGCCCCACGCTCCTCGCCCCACGCTCCTCACCCCACGCTCCTCGCCCCACGCTTCTCGCCCCACGCTCCTCGCACCACTCTCCTCGCACCACGCTTCCTCGCACCACGCTCCGCACCACTCGCACCACGCTCCTTCGCACCACGCTCCGCCGCCCCACGCTCCTCGCCCCACGCTCCTCGCCCTACGCTTCCTCGCCACCCCACGCTCCTCGTCCATCGCCCTCGCCTCACGCTCCCTCGCCCCACGCTCCTCGCCCCACGCCCTCGGGCCCGCCGCCCCGCCCCACGCTCAGCCCCACGCTCCTCAAGCCCCACGCCTGCCGCTTCGCCCCACGCTCCTCGCCCCACGCCCTCGCCCCACGCCCCACGCTTCCTTCGCCCCACGCCTCTCGCCCCACGCTTCTCAGCCTGAGCCAGCTCCTCATTCCTCGTTTCACGTTCCTCACTCCTCATTTCAGCTCCTCATTCCCAGCTTGTCCTCCCGCCTCCTAGCTCCGCCGCTCCTAGCTCCACGCTCCTAGCTCCACGCCCTAGCTCCACGCTCCTAGCTCCACGTTCCTAGCTCCACGCCTCCTAGCTCCACGCTCCTAGCTCCACGCTCCTAGCTCCACGCTCCTAGCTCCACGCTCCTAGCTCCACGCTCCTAGCTCCACGCTCCTAGCTCCACGCTCCTAGCTCCACGCTCCTAGCTCCACCCTCCTCGCTCCTTGCTCCACGCTTCACGCTACACGCTACACGCTACACTCTCCACGCTCCTCGCTTCTTACTTCACGCTTCTCACTCCACGCTCCGCACTCCACGCTCCTCACTCACACCCCACGCCACTGAGCAGCCTGCCCCGCATCCCGCGCCCCGCATCCCACCCCAGGTCCCGCGCCTCACGTTTTGTACTCTACGCCCCACACCCCTTGTCCCGCAGGTGCCGTCCCTAAGGACCTCACCGGCCAGAGCTCGCCTCGCCTCTACTTCCCTTGCCTTGCCTTGCCTCGTCTCGCCTCACTCCATCCGCCTCGCCTAGCCTCGCCTCGGCGGACGTCCTCCGATCGCTCGGGAGGATAATCTCGGGGAGCCAATCTGACGGCGCAGGCGGTCGCGAGATATCTGCGCGCAGCAATGAGCAAGCGCCGACGGGGAGATCCGGGCTGAGGCGGGACATATTGTCTCGATATCGCGATCGGCGCTCGTCGCTTCAAGCAGACGTACTGCGCTGGGCGGCGTCGCGGTCGAATCCCTTACAGCTCTCCTCGCGCTACGCTCAGGCGTCGCTGCAAACAGATGGTGGAAATCCGGTTTATTACAGGAACTTGTAACAGGAAAACGTAACGAGCGCTTCATGTAATTGGATGTTCCACAAGACTCAGACCTTGAGCTCTGTCAGATCAGATGATATGTTTCGTTTTCTATTCGCGTTGGTTAAATAGCAACGGGAAATAAGAAATGCACAGAATCCTGGATAGAATCATAGTGTAAAACTAGTACGGCGAAAACCTAAAATCTATTAAAAACAAACCTCACGATTTTACTGCCTTGTATATTTTGCACTTAGAAAGTTTTATAATGCTGAAAGGAAAAATTCCAAGAATTTGACAGAAAAACAGGTTTTGTGGGTCCCTGATATAGAAGAAGTTGATATTACTTTCCAGTGGCGGCTCATGCTTAGGTTGCAAGGTTGCACAACCCTCATAAAATGAAAAATATATCATAATATCTTAGGAATATACATTTTCCTTTTAATGACATTTAACATTCAAGTTCTTGCAGCAATATCGATATATGAAATCATTTTAAAACCAAAGAGCGAACAACTGGCGCTCTCTCCGGGGTGTGGTGCCTTGCCAGGAATTGCACCAAGCGCTTGACTGTATTACTGGGTTTACTACTTTTACTCGTTGGCCCTTCGATTTAACACGGGGAACATATGGCCTTTTGATGGCGTAACCAGACGGGTGGCGCTGTCCAGCGTTGCGCGGCGACGGAGGGAATCTCAGGTGAATACCCATATTCTGTCTTCGTCTGGCTCACAGCAACGTAGTTTTTTTAATTCTTTTTGTTATTGAAAGTACACAAGTTCAGTCAGTTATTGACTATATTCAATGTATTGTTTATGATATTTGGAGAATTTGTTTTCATATTAGGTTTGTTGTTTTAAAACGTACATTTGATGAGTTCTTTGTGTGAAGGTGGCTTGATGAAAGTCCCTTAGTTCTTAGCGGAAGCCAGCGTGTCTGCAGCTAGCCAGCGGTTTGCGAACGTTCTTGTGAACACGAATGTGTGTCGAAGATCTTTCATTATTGCCATATATACCAGGGTAGTGAAGATTTTGAAACAAAATAATTTAATTTGTGTGAAACGTGTCGAAGCAATAGTCCTTGTTGCAATGTGCTGGAGTCGAATTTAGGTGCCCAGTGTAAATCAAAGCCAGAATCACGCGCGCGTAAGGTGTATATTCCTTATGCGGACAAAACACACAAAATTATGGAAGTATTGTTACAATATAGACTTTTATTAACTTACTTTTAATTGTTTTGAATTCTTTACATTTTCATTATATATTCGTGTTTTGAATTTTGGAAATTACATTTCCGTTATTCGATGGAGGTGCAACCTTCAGTCTGTTGGGGCACCTGCCACCACTGTTACTTTTATATGTAGAATATTTCATTCTCACCAATGTAGTTAGTGAAAATACACGTTTCGGGAGTTCTTGATACCGAAAAAGTAAATTTTTAACAAAACGTCTGTCCGTCTCTCCCTCTCTTCGTGCGTGCCTCCTTGTATACATGTCTGTTCTTTCGTCCATCTGTCCGATTCTCTGTTCTATGATGAAAATACCAGCGTCTTAATTGTACACAACTCACTCCAAAATTGATATTTCGAGATCGGTCTGCCTGATGTGTCTTTCAAAGATTTGAAACAGATCTTTTTAATTTTTGTGAGTTCATTATACAAAGAACTAAGGATATATTATATTTTTCTCAAACATAACTCCTAATTATTTCCTTAATTTTTTTGTTCGAATAGAGCAAAAACGCTTATAACAATGGTGTGGTTTTAAACTTCAGAAAAACGTCAGAAATTCAGAAAATTGCAAATGTACAAGTGTTTATGCATCGGGAATTCTTGTAGCCTTAACCGCCGCAAGAGGGGTAACAGTTAAGAACATTGGTTGCCGAGTGTAAACGCTCAAGTTTAATTTCTAGCTCGGGCAAATATTTTGGTGCGTTGGAAACTTTGTGGGTTCTCCTATTTTATATTAAGAAGCCGTTACAAATATTACGAGAATATATGTAACACTACTATTAGTTTACTATTTTTAAATCATTCGTTTAGCGTGTTTTAAAAACAGTAAATCACAAAACTTGAAATAGTTTTTTTTATTTTGGAAAAGTTGTATGAGAAATGGTTTGGATTAAAAATTGAATTATATGATGCAGATAGGGTATATATACCAAAATTTGAATGTTCGTTGTCTTTTTCTTCATAAATTGGTAAAGTTTAATACCTACAACTTATTAAATATGCACATTTGGCCATTGGAACGTGGATTGATTGATTGATTTTTTCGTGTTTCCGGGCGCGTCAACTGCTTCGGTCATTAGTCCCGTTAGTGTAATGCATGTTTTTTCTCGGGAGATGGCAATGATTTCCCCCCGCTGGATGGCGAGATTCGGTGCCGACCTGCTAGTGGGGTTTCCCCCTAACAAGGACTCTCCCACCAGTGAGGCACCGCCCTAGTCGGGACAAGCTCTGAGCTCCCGACCGGTCTCCCGGAATATGTGGTAGTGTAGTGCATGTTAGTGTAAGTGTGTGTATAAGGGGAGAGGATAGGACAAGGAAGAGGAAGGACAGATCGCGCGCGGTCCGTGGCCCTTTTGGTAGGGTACTGCCCCGGCATTCGCCTGGTGTTGATTGGAGAAACCACGGAAAACTACCGATCAGAGCAGCCGGCCGCTAGAATTCTGCTCCAGACAGCGACTGAATTCGACCTTGCTGAAAAGGTAGTATCGAAAATCCTGACGCCGTCAGGACTCGAACCTAGGACCTCACGGTTAGAGGCGCTGCAATGACATCAGTTAATGCACTGAGCTACCGCTCCCGGTGGAACGTGGAATTTTTGTGAAATTTTTGCCAATTGAATTTCACAGATATGGAGGAAGAAATTATCTAACGCTGTTACTCTCCTATGGCAAATTAGAGAATTCGGTATAAGGTGTTTATGGCAACCGTCAGTATTCATCTTCTGTAGTATTCATCTAGAAACAGGTCATTCTAATCTTCACGTTTACCGTGAAGGTGCTACCAAAAGAACACGTAACGACATCTGTAGATTTTGCACAATATTCGGGAACAAAAAGTTGAGTTTCCAGCATCTAATATTGTTCAGTGGATGTCCTGGACTAAGTAAAAATCGCATATTGGCTACGTTTTTGTTCAATACAGTCAACATTTTCGAAACTATTATTTATATTTCACTCTTAGAAACATTTATTTTTGCCCTGTGACAGGGAATTTGAAGCTATAAAGCTGCTCGTCAAAACGTGCAAAAGAATATACACAGTCGAAGAATACGGACGCACGGTGGGGTAGAATCTTGAAAACCTGGCCAAAAAGGAAAAAGAAAGTTTCTAGATGGGAATTTTGGACTATCAGGTTGGCTACAGTAATGTTGGTACTACTGAATGCCGGTTGTGCGGGCTTTGAGCGGTTCATTTTGTTCGTTGTATTCCAGGTCAAACTTGGCAATTCTTTGTTAGCAGTGCGTGGAGCCGGCCAGGCTACAAAATAGTCCTGTCGTCGAATATAAATATTTGGGCTCTGTTTAAGTGAAGCCAATATTTTCAATATGAAAGGTATTCCAGGAGGTACACCGTATGTACTAATTAAAAATATTTACATTATTATTAGATCATTAATTATACATGATTTTTTTGAAAATTTACTGAATATCGCAAAATTCACGAGAAAATTGTAAAATGTATTTAAAAAAACAGAGATAAGTTACGAATTCCACGACATTCCACTTTCTTCTGCACTGTGTCCGTAAGCTTATATAACCTTTGTAAATTAACCACTAAATCCACCGACTCCGGCTTTTAGCCACGTCTTAAGCAACATTTGCTTAATGTCGTTATTGGAACATCTTGAAAGAAGACAATAAAATAAACTAATTATGAGAAACATTTGTTCAATCTAAATTATAGTCGATATCTAGAAGCATCGTAAAGAATATAATAAGCAGAAAAATGACAGAAACATCGCTTTATCTTTCACAGTGGGATGAATAACTTAGAAAAGAACAAAAGTCGCCGTGTCGCGATTACTATATTATAATCTTCAAGAAATGATTGCTTTCCGGTTTCTTATACTAAACTGAATATTTTGGTTATATTTTATACCGCACCAGCTGACAGATATTTCTTCAAAGAATATCTCTAGTACAACTTGCCAACAGCAGTCCATTGATTGTTTATTCACGGACCAGACTTTATTTCTTCGGCCCTTTTATCCATCGGTCAACTGTCGGAGGATGCTCAAGAATCAACTAATAATTTGATAAAGCAATATCACCTCAGTTTTTTTGAAACTTTTCCAGAGTTAAGACTATGAATGACGTGTTCAGGAGATTCTTGGCTACCACAGATCCCGCCGATTCTTCTCAACGCAAATCATCACCAAAGAAACTGTAGTGTCGACAGAAGCCGTTGCCCTCTTAGTTCCTGTGGCCGAAGATTGTGAAAATTCCGATGCAGATGATGAGGAAACAGTCTTTGAATATGATTCAGTTGAGGATCAGAAGAAAGAGAAAATAATTATGTAGATGAAAAAGAAGAAAGCGACACCTTCCAATTATAGTTACAGACAGTTTACTAAATGAATAATTGTAATAGAAATAAAATTATTTTTTTGTAATTTATACCAACCTCTATCCTCTACATAGTCCTTCTTTCGAGCTTTCCATTTTTTAGGTATTTTTAACCATTAACTACAACAATCCCTAACTATTGACTTTTATATTAATAAAAATACATTTATCAATTTTTCTCCGCCATATTGAATCAGCCAGTTTCGTCTTTAAATGTTTGAACTCATAATCTTATTAGTAACCTCGTTAAGTCCCCCCAAAAATATTTTTAAGTGAATAATATGACTTATCTATATTTGCCCACATTCTTGGATCCGCCATTTTTTTCACTTTTTGATATTATATTCTTAATCACCAACTTCGGCAACTTTTACTACTAACTTTGGTACAAATAGAACCACTCTTTATATTATGGCCATCTTTGTGGGATTCAGCTCACTGTGAGACGTATTGTATACTGAGAGCTCCCAAAGAGGAGTTGCGTCACTATCTAAATGGTAAATAATGCTAATATACTAGCATTTAATAAGTGGTGACAAAGGCATTATAAAACATAGGTCTTTCTCTGGAGACATCATGGAGGCAAATTGCAAAGAAAAAGAGTAAGTTTCCAACTGTCCAACCTGAGACACTAGGAATATGAATCGGTAGTGAAGGGTTGCTAATGGGTATATTGATGGACTCCTGAACCTATATTTGTTCTTAAACGTTACATTGAAACTTCAAGACTTCGCTAGGCGAAAGCATTCCCCACTGGCGCTGTTTTAATAGAAACACACAGATACAGAGAAATATCTTCTGAAATTTCGACAACACATACCATCAAGATAAAATGACTTTCACGACACATTTCTCAAATGGTATTCCACTCAATAAAGGGAGGAGGGAGATGAATAATATCAAAAAGTAATTAATGCAGACATATAGACTTCAAATACTGTTTATTACTTTTATTTAAAAAAGTTTAATGGTTATGTTATGTTGAATGTTATATAGATGAATGCAGAAGTTGTTTCCATATATTGCAGTATTTAAAATGTTATTAGTGAACATGTTCTGGTAGTACATTGCCATTTTATTAAATATCTGCGACTTGCGTGAAATCTAAAATACCTCACTTTGTAGAAAGGATACATTTCTGTACGTCTGTATGTACTTGGCGCGACAACCCTCGTTCGGACCATGTCCTACCAGCAGAGTCCCGGTCTTACAGTCATGGGTTAAGGGGGTAGGTTTGGTTAGCACGAAGGCATCATCGTCACACAGCAACATATTCTGGGACATTGTAAGGATAATGCACGTTATAATCTTGCCCGACCGGAAATTGAACGCGGGGTCGCGTCATGGAAAGCAAGCACGCTATCGAATGAGCTAACCCGCGAGAGCAAGAATACATATTCAATATACAAAACAAACAATGAACGTCCAATGTTGTTCTTAAAAAATGTATTGTTTGTAGAACTATCACTTGAGACAAACAGATAGAAATAGAAACTACTGGTGCTACAGTAGCACTATTTTCTCGCTTTATTTCTTTCACAGTTTTCGAAAATTCAGGAAGTTCAACGAAAATGAAAATTCATATTTTAGTGGCAGGAAGGCGCCCCAAAAAATTGATTTTTGGCACTTTTCGAAAAATTAGGAATTTCACCCTGCATGAGAACTGCACCATTTTCTTGGGCGTTCTAGTATTATTATTCGAGAACAATGTTTAATAAAAAAATGTAGAACTATTTCTGAGAAACGTTTTAAAATGTTGAGGCTTCATGTAAAGTACCCTCAAATATCATAATTGATTTCAATTTCCTAAAGTCTCGAGTTCGTTCAGATCGATCCGGGATTATCCATTTTGGAGAAAATTGGCTGGACGGTTTAGGCGCTAGCGTTGACGGCAGACGGACAGATGTTTTGCCGACAATCGACTTTTTGGTATCAAGGACCCACAAAGCATGAATTCTGGCTACACCACGTGTTAGAAGTAATTTACTATATATACAAACTTTTTTCCACTTTTTAGGTACCAGGAGCCGGCAATAAGAGATTTCCCGACTTAAAAACACAGTTTTCTGGCCCACGATTGCAATACTTTTTCTTACGAAGTAAATCAAGAAAGTGAAAAGAGCGGTAACAATTTTCTAATATTATTATGAATAACGTCATTCTTATTGTTTTAAGGAATGTTTGATAAAGAAATGATACTGATCATGATTTGTGAATCAAATAGTCCAATGTCCTCCCTCCAATACTTCACTTATAATTTCATCGTTTTTCACATTAAATAAATAAATAAATAAATAAATAAATAAATAAATAAATAAATAAATAAATAACGTAACGGTGATCATGAAGTCTAATTACACAATTAATTGTTCGTCGGATTGCTACAATGAAAATATTCTTAAAACAAGCAGAAATCTTGGTGATGCGGATATTAATTTAACTGACTGATACACTTAATTATAAATACAAGATTATCAACTTCATTAGATTATAATCCTCATTGTATTGTATTCACAATTTCAAAAAATAAGTAAATAAGGGGTTTTCTTCAAAATAATTCACTACATGCAAAGAGTTGAATGACCCAGAACTTAAAACCATTAAAATAAACTTACAACTCTTACATGATATAACGCCGACTTGTGCGAGGTTCTAGAAGGGATCTACATCTACGAGTCTCATGGGTGTCTTTTGATCGTCAAGGACTCTTTTGGGACAGCTTAGCTTCATGTGGTGTACGCCTCCATGTGATGTACGTAAAGCATTAACAGATCAAATAAAAGTGCTCTCAACCATCATACTTGGATTTCCTGGAGTACTTGGGGGCATTATATGTAAACATATCTGATGATTTTACATTATTGACTTTTTTGTTCTATCCTAAGTGATAACTGTGTTGCTACATCACTTTTAACTATTCCAAAACTAAGAGTATAGACATTTATGGAAGAATTGTACTTTTAACACCATTTTTGCACCTAGCTTTCTTCAAAAGCGGTCGCAGTGAAGGGTGAGTGCGTCATATACTTATGACACGTATCATATATTTATAACAATAACGTTATTTATGACAAGTATTCAACGTTTTTATTCTAACAGAAAAATGTGTGGCTGAAAAAGAATATTCTTTCTCGCATTATTTGTAACGACTACTCAACATTATTATACTATATAAAAGTAGAAAAGGTTTCGAAAAGTTTTTCTGGGATTCGCACTCAGGTAGGGACTCCTCCACGCTATTCACGTTACCCCAGACACAACAGCCGCACATTTAAAGTTCCCGAAGCTTTAAAACTAATGGCGTTACCACAGTACACATTTCCTCTCATTATTTCCTAACGTTCGCTATTGAAAACATTTGAGGCCGATTTCCGAGAAAATAATTCTTTAAAAATTGCCTCTATTTCACGCAAAATTGCGTGAAAACAACTGATACTTGCTTAAATTTATAATGATCTTATTTCACTTTCTATCTTTGAAGAACAGATGTCATTAAAGGTAAACATCTCTATCTTCCATATTGTAGTTTCACGAGCGTGAAAACACTGAAAAAAGTTTAACTTCTCCAATTTTTGAAAAAAATCAGAGATTTTAATGAAAATGTAACCTGCGCCATTCTTTTCAGCGTTCCAACGACAAAGTTTAATCAAAAAATTTCAGTCTTTTTGATATTTTGGAAATGTTATTGAGTCTTCATGTAAAGTACCCTCAAAAACCAATATATAAGATAAAAACTCGCAGGACCTCTAGTTCGGTTAGGTCGATCGGGGAATATCAATTTTAGAGAAAATCGTTTGAGCTATTTAGACGCTAGCGTTGACCACAGACAGACAGATCGACAGATGGACGGACGGACGCACCGTTCAACACGCAGAAAGACATTTTGTGCAAGCAATTTTTCGGTACCAAGATACCACAAATCGTGGATTATGACCGCAGAGAGTTATTGGAAGTAATTTACTACATATAAGTTTAAAATTTATCAACATTTTCTGTACAAGGTTCCCCACAACGAGATTTTCTGTCAAAAAATCACCTGTTTTTGCCGCAGCAATACAATACTTCTGTATCACGTAAGTACGTAGTTAGGCGAGAAAGTAAAATAAGTGTAAACATGTTTCTAACGTATCCATGTCTCGCCAAGAAAATGTTTCGATAAGATATTAAAGACGTAGAGGGTTTCTCTAAGAAATTCAGTGCTGGCATTCACAGCGGAACGAAGTTCACAAGCAACTTTTCCTTTATATTTTTCCTCTACTGTTACCAATAGCTTAGAAGGCACTTTTAGAATGTAAGCGACTGTAAAGAAGATTCAAAAATGCTTTCAGAATAGTCTTAATGGAAATAAAGTGTATTTACAGAATTCCCGGCACTGTGTTTATCGAGAAGGATGAAGCGGCAACGGAGAGTTGAAATTGTCGATATTAGAAGCGACCACAATACGAATAAAAAGTCGCCTTTGAAGAGTTCTTCCGTATCCTCCCGGGCGTAGTGAGAAGCGCCGAGTAGGCAGACGCCGTATCCCGGGAACACGCTGTTAGTTCCTCTCTCCCCCGGCCGCATAGCCGCTAATCTGGCGCAGTGTACTCTCTCATGTCCGGCGCCGTCTTGCCGGTATTTACATGACTCGTTACGAATATTACTGGATCGTGTTGACCGAGCATGCTGTCCTTCAACTACGCTCTTTTGAGTGTATCCTGCGGTTCCATTCCGGGGCGATTTAGTGCACTTGGTAAGCACTCTCGTAGTAATATCGCTTTGTTGCAGCTACGGCCACGCCCATCTGAACTGCCGTTGAAGAATCTATCAACCCAACAAGAACCCGTCTACTCGCACTAGTCGCGGCTACCAACAGCTTATGGCCATTAGCCATTCAGTTGTTACAATTGTCAACTTCTTGCGTATTCCATCACATCCAATGGCTCAGCCCATCATTATGTCATTGTTATTGCCACTACCGTCACCACATTGCCAAAAGTAGCCGCCGTCACTTTTTAACTGCCCCAAAACAACTATAATACGTAACCTAGCTGCACAACTTCCACTTTCTAACTCGGCTATCATTGCTACCGACTCTATCACAAGAAATGTTACAACTGCTGCTGTCTTCAACCCAATTCCATTGTCTTTGCTAGAGAGAGAGCGAAAAAGCGTACACACTCGAACCTCTACTACGCTTTCTAATTTCTAAAAAGTATCACATATGCCACCTTTACTACCAAGGCAATCAACTAATGTCACTGCAGTGCCTCTGACTGGTAGGTCCTACATTCGAGTCCCAACAGTGGCACGATTTTCGACGCTAGCAGTGTCAGCTACGTCAAATTCAGTTGCTATCTGGAGGAGAATTTTGGCGGCCAGCTGCTCTTATCGATAGTTATCCGTTGATTGTTGATTGATTTTTTCGTGTTTCCGGGCGCGTCAACTGCTCTGGTCATTATTCCCGTTAGTGTAGTGCATGTTTTTTTCTCGGGAGAAGGCGGTGATCTTCCCCCGCTGTATGGCGAGATCCGGCGCCGACCTACCGTCGGCTAGTGGGGTTTCCCCCTAACCAGGACTCTCCCACCAGCGGAGCACCGCCCCAGGCGGGACAAGCTCTAGGCTCCCGACCGGTCTCCCGGAATATGTGGTAGTGTAGTGCATGTTAGTATAAGTGTGTGTGTGTGAGAGAAGATAAGACAAGGAAGAGGAAGGACATATCGCGCGCGGTCCGTGGCCCGTTCGGTAGGGTACTGCTCCGGCATTCGCCTGGTGTTGATCGGAGAAACCACGGAAAACTACCGGTCAGAGCAGCCGGCCGCTAGAATTTTCCTCTAAACAGCGACTGAATTCGACCTAGCTGAAAAGCTAGTGTCGCAAATCCTGACGCCGTCAGGAATCGAACCTAGGACCTCCCGGTCAGAGGCGTTGCAGTGACATCAGTTGATGCACTGAGCTACCGCTCCCGGTGGTAGTTATCCGTGGTTCCTCCGATCAACACTTGACGAATGCCGGAGCAGTACCCTAACAAATGGGTACGGACCGCGCGCAATCTTTCCTTTCTCTTCCCTGTCCTATCCTCACGCATATTTACACTTACACTAACATGCACTACTGTTACGTGTATCGTCTGCAATGAATTGACGGGGTGAAAAAATGATAACATAAGGGAGCTTAAAAAAATTGCATCAGAAATAATTCTGCCCTGAGTGCACTTCATTTTTCAATTTAATAACTGGTGTTATGTGTATCAGTCACATACAGTATGCTGGTCCTCCAAATATCAAGCTATCAGGGATTCTTCCACATTTCTTTTATCACGTATAATTTTTTAAGCTCCTTGTGTTCTAATTTTTTCATCCCGTCAATTCATTGCACACGATACACGTAACATTTGGTCCTCCGGGCCGGATATTTATTCCCAGCCAACTTATTGCTTATAAAAGACATTGTATTGTATTGTATTTGGATGTGTTCATGGGGCAAACACAACTGTGTTTTGTGTGTTTGTTTTGTAATATGGTGTTCATTTCACATAACTGTTAGTGCTCATCGTAACAGCGAATTGTGTCGGCAAGTGCCCCCATGACGTGCAGGGCTATCGTGGCAAGATATTAAATATTTAGGTGATATCAACTTCAAGTATTTTTGACATTTTACATTTTTGTTCTTCTTTTTATTAAATAAAAATTGGTCAAAAGAAAAATAGCCAGATCCCCCGATAGGCCACGAGACCAATCGACAAGAGTATCAAAGAAATAATGTCAAAAAATTATTTATCTCTTCTATGGATGCATTGCGTAAATATAAAATCAAAGATAGGTTATCCTACAACGTATTAATAGAAAAACGGGCACGGCTCAATAATCTTCATGAACGATTTATTCAAGTATCCATGCAATTTGAATTTTCTGATTCTGGGTTGAAAGAATTCGAAAATATTGAGTAAGAGTACGTCACTCTTCTAGCTCTATGCAGGAGCTTCTAGCTGATGAAGCTCCAGCAATCACGTGCAGACCACCCACGAGAGAAGCGGTGAGCAGATGATGTCATGCTTGGGCCCGTCGAAAGACTGCCCTTTCTGAAGGATTTCAATTGACGAACACCAACAGTTTTAAACGCTGCAGCTTTGTAAATGATTAAACTAAAGCTAAATAATTGTGCTGCAAGAGACCCCTGGGTGCAATGAGCATGACATCCTCTGCTCTCCGCTTCTCTCGAGGGTGGTCGGTGCGTGCTTGCAGGAGCTTCGTCAGCTCGTTGATCATTCTTCAGTTTACTCCACATGGCTTAGCTGGCACGTGCGTGCGTGAGTGCTGCGTGCATGCACGGGGTTCATCTCCTCTTCACCTAGCCATCAGCTACATAGACCAAATTGACGCTAGCGCCCCTCTGTGTCGCCAAAGGACTTCACTACGGACGGTCTACCGCTTTATATTCATTCAAAATCTCGCAAGAACGAACACTTCTCTCCTGGCGACCTCAGCGGAAGTCAGACGTTTACTTTGCGGTGCATGACATAAGATGCCTACCGCAACCAGTTAGAAGACGCTGCTTTTGAACACTTAATTTGGGGTCGAAACTCTGGCGCCACCCCTGCCATGCATCCTCTTGCTGCTGCTCAACATTTAATCTGGGGTCGCAACTCTGGCGCCATCACCGCCTTACAGCATCTTGCTGCTGTACGTAAATGGTCCTTCCAACGCACTTCGGCCATCACCTGCCGCTGCACGGAAGGTCATCGGTCATCAGAACATTCCAATGGATAAGTGCAATAGTCGCCCGCGAGCCATTGAAAGACCCGCCGCAGGAGCCCAGCGGTGGGACGTCATCGCCCCCGGAGAGTTCGGCCGGAGGCCGAGAGGGAGCAGAGTGGGCGGAACGAGCGCCACCGCCACCGCCACCGCCACGCCTGAGTCGGCGCGCTGCAACTCGCCACCGACCGAACAGTTGGGCTGGCCGGCGAAGCTTCAGTCCGGAGGGGGTATAAATGAGCCCTCTCCGGGAGCCAAAGGCAGTCTTAGCGAGCCCGGCGTGAAGCGAAGTAGTGGACGAGTGATGGTGAAGCATGCAGTGACCCACAGGCAACAGACTTTCTCTCCTGTTTTTTTGGCGATTTGGCAAGATTAATTCTGAATATCTACTGGCGAACAACGACTAGACATTCTTTCGGCACTTCTTCTGAATGTAAGCTACTTGCGCTTGTCTATGGTACACTCTGTAAAGTGTGTGGCAATAAAACAACTTTTTATGAACTTGGTCTCTTGTTTTGGATATAACGATAAGTGGTCGGTCTTTAGAACATTAAAAACCAGTTTTAATGAAATGGTTTTTTATCACAATAATTTGTATGTAGAATTGTTCTTTGCTTGTTTCATCTTATTTTTAGTGAATAAATATTTTTGTTCTTTTTTCCATTACAGCAATGTTGTTATTTTTGCCCCATGATTTTCCGTCCAAATATGCAATACAATACAGCTCATTGGGACGTAACCACTACACTACCACGAATGTCGGGAGACCGGTCGGCAGCTTAGGGCTTGTTCCGGCTGGGACGATGCCCAGCTGGTGCGAGATACCTAGCTAGGGGAAAAACCGTTAGCCAACTGTAGGTCTAAGCCGATCTCGCCATCCAGCGGGGAGAGACCCCCACCATCTACTGAAGTAAACATGCACTACATTAACGGGAATAATGACTCTTTCCGTTCGCGCGCTCGGAATCACAATGAATCAAAACAAGACAATCACTGCCACTGTTCTTAATAGCTCCATTACAAAACGACACCAAGCACATCTCACAAACATTCCCAACCCAACCATCTCCTCACAAACCACCTCCGCAGCCACTATTTCACCCGCGTTTCTACCTTCACGCGCACGGCAGCTAATTCTGTCCTTTCATGAATGCGACTGCTGTACACTGCTACCTCTCCCTCCCCCTTACTCATTTACTCATGGACGTGCTCTTGCTCCGCCCTTGCCCCCGCACTCCCTGCGTCCGCTCTCTTCCTTAGCCCTCCCTCTCCCTCTGCCCTCGCTCTCCCTCTGCCCTCGCTCTCCCTCTGCCCACGCTCTCCCTCTGCCCTCGCTCTCCCTCTGCCCTCGCTCTCCCTCTGCCCTCGCTCTCCCTCTGCCCTCGCTCTCCCTCTGCCCTCGCTCTCCTTAAACCCTCGCCCTCTCTGAATTCTTGTCCTAACCCTCCCAAAGCGTTCGCCCTCCCGGAGCCCGTGCTCTCCTTCAGTCCCTCGTGTCGCTCGTTTCGCAAGACTGGAGGTCGCGGGCGTTGTCCTCCGTCGCGTCTCGTTGAGCAGATGCGGCCACGCAAGCCACGACAAGGCATTGGGCGCCTTAGTGCACACGCAACACATTTGTTTGCACTGCTCTGCGAAGGGGGCAGCGAACGCAGATAATTGAACAATAACACTCACCTCAATATTATGTATGAAATTGCATAATGACGTGGTTTAATAACTTCCAATCATATTTGCAATGTTTTTAGTGGATCTTCTATTATCGATTCTAGTTTTTTGTTGATAATTAAGTCCCTTATTTTATTTAAATGATCAGAAATGTAAATAACTGTAGAAAGGAAATTTATTTGTAACCAAAATGTGACTAATTGAAGCAACATGTACTAAGCAATAATCGAGGAAAATCAAGAAAATAAATAAAAACTATAATCGTTGGCCCAGCAGAGATAATATAAAAGTAAAATGGGTTATTAGAACACAATAATAATGAACAGAAACAGGTAAAAAATAATCAAGTCTGTTTATATTCACTTGAATATGTATCCTCGGCCTATTAATAAACATGTTCATTGTATTACATTTCGAGTCACCATAGATTTATTTAAATAGTCAATAGTTCTGCACTCCCAGTCTTATAGTAAACCCTTAAAAATTGGTCAGTAATAATACAATGAAAGTAATAAAATTTAATGGTAATGAAAGATAAAGGCATATATTATCAAATTGCTGAAGATAAATGGTAATTCTGAACTTCTCATAGTTTTAAGTTTCTTAAGTATACTGGGTGAGTGAACATCAATCTACGTATCTCTTCGTATTTTTTTGAAAATCGAAAGATACATTATTTCCACCTACCGGGTACTGCAATATTCTAATTATAAAAAACAAGAAGGACGCTTATTGATTAATTGATTGTTAGTGATTCTTGACGCCTTACCTACCGAAGTAATTAGTCCCGTAAGTGTAATGCATGTTTGTCATCGGACCATGGCGATTATCTTCTACTGCTGGATGGCGAGATCCAGCGCCGACCTACCGTCGACTAGCGGGGTTTCATCATGTATCTCTCTCGAACGGAGCACCGCCCCAGCCGTGACAAGCTCTAAGCCCCCGACCGGTCTCTCGGAGTTTGTGGTAGACTAGTGCATGTCAGTGTGTGTATGTAAAGGGTGAGGAGAGAACAAGAAAGAGGAACGAAAAATCCCGCGCGGATCGTGGCCCGTTTGTTAGGGTATTGCTCTGGCATACTCCTGGTATTGATCGGAGAAACCACGGAAATCTACCGAGCAGAACAACCGGCCGCTCTCTTCCAGACAGTGACTGAATTCGACCTAGCTGACATGCTAGTGTCGAAAATCCTGCCGCCGTCGGGACTCGAACCTAGGACTCCCGGTCAGAAGCACTGCAGTGACATCAGTCAATGCTCTGAGTCACCTCTCCCGGTGAGAAGGGATGGAAAATTATGCACAATTTCTCGCTAATGTGCAGGTGGGGCTAGAATGAATAAACGTTAAAATTTTCCTTTTTTAAAAGTCTGATAATAAAGTCTTTTTTAAATAATAAATATCAAGATTTCCTTTTTTATTTCCCTAAAGCTTTTTTCGTGACTTCCGGTTGAATCTCCAGGACACGGAAAACAAAATAAATACAGCATTTATGAATATGAGAACAGGAAATGTATATGCATTAACCGACAGAACAAAACAGAGGCGAGCAAACGCAATCGGAACTGATTCGGAGGTTTTTGCGGGAATTTCCATATATATTTTATTATAGTCTCTCTGAAGACAAAAATGCAATAGAAAAGTGTTTCCTTCGGTAAAGAAAGAATCACACATTTGGTTATGTGATTATTTTGCATTATAGTACTTTAAACATGATTGTTATAATTTGAGGATTAAAGCAATTTTATAATTATAGATAGCGGTTTTCAAGTTACGGCCACAAGTAATTTTCTTGTCCTTTTCGCCACAGTTAAACTTAAAGCAGTATATGGTAACCAATACTTTGGCATTCTTTATATTTCTAATTTATGTTCCCATTCTACAAAACCCGCGTATTCGTTGCGAAATAGTGAATTTCTGCACATATTAAGCAGAATAGAAGAAACAACAATGTCTTCGAGTTTTTAAGATTATTCGAGTTTCGAGTTTAAAGTTTTTAAGGTTATCCTGGTGATTATATTTTTAATATACTCTAACTGAATTCAAAAGAATGTAAATAGTTTTATGCTTCAATTTACACCGTAGGATAATCGGAAGCAGAAACCAAACTTTTCCTCAATTAGATTAATTTTCGAGAAGTGAAAATACCTTAACACCATTTTCGTCATTAGTTTCTTTTGTCATGATATTAACCTGAATTTACTTATTCGCTTCGGTTCAAAACAGAACGTAAACGTGGAGCTATGTAATTTAACAATATAGGAGAAGTGTTTTATCTTAGACCTTTCTTCACGTTTTAATTCTTACTCGCGTTTTTTAACTTATATTTATGTATATATACAGGTGAGTCACGTAACTTAAGCACTTCCTGTAACTTTCAAACGGTTGAAGTTATTGCAATAGTTTCGACGAAAGCGCATGAGGAAATGATAGTGTGTTTATCTACATTTTATCACTTGTATTTTACGCGATATTTGAGGTAACTTTGATTTTTTCAAATGGAACTATACAATTTTTTTCAGACTATCATGACGAGCGTAAAAAGACGAATTCAATGACATACATACTCATGTATTAGATAGTCATATGTTAGAATTTTTGAGTAATTTTGATTTTTTCGATTCATGTTTAACGGATATTTTGAATGTAACAGACCGCCAGACAATGTCACGCAGCGCTATACCAGAAACGCGCGCTCGGGAAAGGGAAGGGATTTTCATATTTGAAGATACGAAACATATCCCAAATATTCACAAAACTGTTGTAGTTTCGTTCCTGAACTCTGCTTTCCATCATTCCGCATTTTCAGATTTTTTGTATTACTTAAGGATTTAAGGATTGAAAATACAGATTTGTGACAAGTATTATGTATTGAAATAAGATTTTGTTACTTCAACTTCATTTAAAGGGTTGTCATACAACAGGATATTAATTGGATCTTGGAAACTAAACATTATATGAATAAATTAATAAATTTGTAAAAAGAAAATTGCATATTTCCAGAAAATAGTATTATTGTTAATGAGAATGTGTAATATTCTTTGTACAGTCTAATTATTTACTCTTATTGTGTTTTGTTTTAAGATCCAGTTAATATCCCGTGATATAAAACCCTATAATATGTAGTGGAAGTAATAAACAATTTCTCACTCGTCACTTGACAACAGCATCTCAACCACTGTGTAACTTTGCAGCGTCCGCGTGCCTAGAACACCACATTCATTTGCAAATAAATGTGCTCGTACTGCATCGCATGAAGTCATTTCAAAACCAGGTAAGCGTCTTTGCATTTCCTTAGCCAAGCAATCCTGGAAATAAACCCGCCCCGATTTGAGCTCGTCTTAAATTGCGGGGATGCGTTGTGGGATAAATTGTGGAATGCGTCCGCCGGAGAAAGCCATCTAGACAAAGTATGACCGTGACGTCTGACAGGTGTCGGCGGACAGCTTTTCTATATGTTGAGCCGAACCCAAACATATGCCGCCCACGCATCAAGAACCCAAGACAGCGAATTAAAACGTTCTTTCAGGCTGTCCGCCTAGTTCAATGTGGAGCGTTGACGACGTCATCGCCTGACGTCGGCATGGGTCAAACCAAGCGGAACCGACGCTAACCAATAATAAATTCGCAAGATAAGATTAGAAACGAAATATCGCTGTTGGCTCCCGTGGCAAAATCAAGGGAAACAACGGCCAAGATATTCTTGCGTTGAAAGACGGGATTCGGTTAAAATTTTCGAAAGAGAGCAGTCTGTTAGAATCTCTGAAGAAGTACCGTTGAGAAATCTGTTAGTTTTCCTGAACTATTGAGAAGTCTGCTGAAGTGGAAAGAATCGGAGTGATTTTCGAAGCGTGATTAAGTGTTCATTTCGGCATATCACGAATCATTCTATCCAGCCGTTTCGCAAAGGAAAGAATCCTGGGGCGAATTCCAGTTTCCGACGTGGTTCTTACCACGAAGCTTTCGTGTTAGAAACAGGAAACGAGTGTGTAGGCGAGGCCGCTTTTTTAGTGGTCAAATAGAATTGCACTGCGACGAAAACGAACGGAGGCGACGGAACGAAGAAGCGTACGACATGAGCCCAAGTAAAATGCGCTTAAGGCATTGCTGGCAGTCATATTAAGCAAACTTTGCGCAGTCAAAACCTGCCAGATGACGGCCTACAATTAGCACATCACCCACGCTGCCACGGCTGCAGATCAGTCTCCAGAACATGCAGTTTCCGACCGTCGTCTCCTAAGGAGGTAATTGAAGCCGAGAGCAACGCAGAAGTACTGGTTTCAACCGAGAAATGGCGAGCAGCGGAGGATCTAGACGAGGCCGCGACCATCTACGAGGTTACCCGGGTCGCCGACGCGTCGAGGTTGCTGCAGCGCCGAGCCGTCGTATCGCCGCGATACGATGTCGCAAGGATCGCGACCTGCCACCCGGCGCCCGAGCCCAGCGGTGTTTACATCCCGCCAACGGAGCCCGCCGAGGTCGCTCAACCCCTCTCCCACTGTACAAATGTGAATACCCATGCGTGAGAAGGCATCAAAGATAAAAAAAACTTGCATAATCGATTAACGAATAACAAATGTGAGATGAGAATTAAAGAACGATCTATTTTTCAAGCCATTTATTGAATGAGTCAAAGCAAAATTGATGTAAAGTCGAGGAATTGTTGTAAATATGATTAGGATATTAAATTATTTCAATATGTTATTCAATCAGTTTAACGTGTAAAATTATGAAGTCATTGATATTAGTTGAATATCGTCCACAAGTCAGTGGGAATTGTAAATAGTTTAAAGGCGTAAAATAAGAATTTTGTGTATATTTGGTAATGCTTAAAACTAATCAGAGGATATGTTAGCATTTGCACCAGCTGGTTAACTAGACTAAAATATAGATCTAATCTCAAATGAGAGTACTTATTTTTAATGATCATTAAAATTTGTTCAGACATTAAGGTGGCAGTTGCAGTTATACTCAACGCCAATTACGAATGCGAGGTTCACGTTTATGTTACGAAATCCAGAGAGTACAGTTCAGTATTTTTGTGTGCGTTTATTTCTAATTGAAGAATACATGATTTTGTGTCACAGATCCATAATCTTTGATTTCTTGGTCGTAAACTTGCCTGTATTCTCCCAAATGTGCATTCCTAGTAGAAGCCTTCAAAGAAAAATTGAATTAAAAGAACTCGACAAGTCTGACGACGGATCGGCAGTGAACTGTGGGAGGTCGGAGGTAAGGCCTACGCTGAACTCAGGGATAACGACACCTGGTCGGAAGAGTTCGCAAATGAACGACGCGCCGCGGGAATTTTGACGGCATGTTCCGTGACTATATAAGTCTGAGCGATTGTGGAATTAAGGATTGTGTTTTGATGAATTTTTTAATAAGGAAAAAAGTGCACATTTTGATCAAGGCACAACACTCGTGGTGTACCTTGATCCTAGATATATTGTAACTTCGTCCACAAAACATAATTAGATAAAATTCAAACAAAAATTGAAACGTAATCGAATTGTTGTGCCTTGGATCACAAAACATGGTAAAATTCAAATAAAAATCAATATTGAACAACAAATTACAATTTCAATGGCGGTCAATCCATTGATTATTTAGTTTTCCCGCGTGCGTCAACTACTATGATCCTTAGTCTCGTAAGAGTGCTGCATGTTATATCCCGGAAGGTGGCGGTATCCCATCCTGGGTCATTAAATCCAGCACCGGACTACACGACTGCTAGCAGGTTTTCTCCTTGCAGGTATCTTTTTCCGCGTGGCCCCAACTGGGAGAAGCACTATGCTCCCGACTTGTATGGTTGTGCGTGTGTGTAAGCGAAAAGATGGGGACAAGGATGCGGAAGAACATATCTTGCGCGGATCGTGACTTGTTTGTGATGATATCAATGCGACAATCGCATGATATCGATCGGATAAACTGCCAACCAGAGCAGACAACCGCTAGATTTCTCTTCCATATGTTGAATTTGACACAGCTTTATGTCTTGTGTCAAAAATTCACCACTATCGAGACGCGAAACCTAGGACCTCACAGTCAGCGAAGCTGCAGCACGCTGCCATTGAGCTATCTAGAACTGCTTGAAGAAGTCGAAATTGAATAAATCAAATTTTTAATTAACAGTAAAAATTACCTCCTTGAATTGCATTTCATTTAAACCAGTCTCTAAATACACTCAACACAAATATGAAGACCTAATTGTGAAATTTTCATTTAAATAGGTGAAGTTTTTGAGTCTATTGGGAACACACATACGAACAAATTATTCCTAGACATCAATACATTTAATAATTGAACACAATGAGAACTTATTTTCAAATATTAATTTTATCAACTGTATTGTACTTTGAATTGTATTGTGCATGATACAACAATTTTATTAGGTTGATGACATAATTGGTTACATTTCACAAAAGTACAATTCAGCTACTTTAGGTTAGGTTTAAACCTTTTTTAAAATAATGTCTTTGAAGCTGTAGAATGCTAAAAAGGACAGAACTATCATTAAATAATAAAGACAAAAATGGGGTGGTTAGAGAAGAAAAATAAATAGAAGCAGAATCCTTACTTTCAATACACTAAAATTAGTTTTATATTTTTCTAGGAAAACATGGCAACTCTCGGCAGCTGCAGCAAGATAAAGTCTCTACTGGCAATGCAGCAAACTATTGTGAGATGTTTTAAACTACCTCAAAAGGTCAAACCTTAACCACTGCAGGCCCGAAGTACACATAGGTCCAAGGCACAACATCTTCCCCTACTCCAAACGCACTTATCTATTTCGATCCTAGTATATTCATTGAACAGAATAAAATTTCGAATTTCTGAATAGTCATCGCACTGCAACCTTGAACGCGAGATTCTAATAAAGCATATTCGCTGATTTTAAACAGAAAGGTCCTGTAAATCCGACCATCCTTTGTCCTCTAATGTCATTAATTTCTAGAACATGTGTTTATTTTCACCTGTCTGGTGCCATAATAACATTATAAACGGTCTACACTACACGATGTGCGTTAAGGGGCATGTTTCAGTAAAATGCATGTTCCAGTAACCACGAAGTATTACAGCAGAGGCACAGGTTTCAGGGCCGATGAACAAGCTGTCTCTTTTCAATCATGCTTATGCAAGGCACGCGAAATAAACAACGTAAAGTTATAGAAAGAGTAATAAATAAAGATGTTCACTTTTTAAAAAATGTATATTTTCTTTAGCAATAACAAAGCAACTCAAATATGAAAAACAATTATTGGCATCCTGGAACATTTGACTTACGTTTTCCAGGGCATCCCTTACCAACATCTGTGATCACTTTTAAGGAAACCATATACATCAAATGATTAACTTTAGTGCCTTTTCAAAATATCACTTTTGCCTATATTCAGAACGCACACAATAGTACTTTTTCTGAAGCATGCAACGCAACTTAACAATTTTTTCCATGAATTTTTTTCTTTTAGAACAAGAGCTCTTGAAACGTAAAAGAGTCTGTAAATCGTAACAGTAACCAACATTTTTAATTAAAACCAATCAAAGATTGTCTATTTGATATGTTATAGGGCAGTGGTATCTTCGGACTATTTAATGAGGATAATAAATGAGGTTTTGTCTTAAAATATCCTGAAGATACCAGTCTTAGAATAACCGACATTGTTGCTCCTCGATTAGCCCTGTCCGATGCCATCGATGACCCGTGATAAGAATGTGGACTGAAAAGAATAGCTGCCTTATTGAAAGAAGGTGCTTACGAAAACTAATCAAATCCATTCTATACAGCTAACGGACACACTAACCTAGTAAATAAGTTTTCTTTAGTTATCAGATAGACACGGTATTCTTAATACCATTTATTTCGTTCTAGGGACGAAAATATTCAATATAAAAGAAAATCTAGTGACGCTACAACAGCATATACTTTCTTGCATAATTTCTCACTGCTAAGCTATATTATACTAATTCATAATCATTATGCATTCATAATCATCACATGCATTTTTTCCGCGCCGACACTCGAATTCAGGTCCTCCAACTTCCCGTGAGCCTTATCTTTACGCTATGGAAACGGCGTGTGCTTCGAACTCGGGCAGACGCTTACTAAAGCAATTGCCTCAACACAATATTTCCCACACGCAATTTTCTCAAATTTAGAGAGATCAACGAAAATTAGACTTACACCATCCTTTTAGGCGTCCGTTATTTAATACATGGAAAACAATTAAAGAAAAATAAGACAAGTTTTTGAAAAAATGTTATTCTGATAATTTGCATTAATTTCAACCAGAAATCACGCAAAAACTTGTTTCTTTAAAAACCGCGAAATTCGTTCCTTTAAAAAATGTATTAGAGCTTTTTTAAAGAGCAGCTTTTTGAGATCAGATTTTGTTTAAGGCAAAAATCTCAATCTTCAATTTTCTAGTTTTGAAATGTTAACTTTTCGCCATTTTTGAAAATACATAGAGTTCGCCAAAAATTCCACTAGTATCAAAATTTTGTCGACCCTTGATACACACAGGAAGAAAATTTAAAGAAAAAAATTGTAGCGGTTTTTCGGAATTTTTTTAGAAGTCGCATAAACTTCAAGCACAAATTTCGCAAAATCTATTCATGTTTTCAAAAAAATGTACATTATATTTTTTAAAGAGCTGGTTTTTACTTAAGTACTGTAACCGTGCACCGGAAAAGGGCGAATTGTCGACAGAAAGCTCTTATTGTTGGACACCGGTAACGAAAAAATGGATAAATCCTGTACCTATTTATAAAAATTTACTTCATCTAACACGAAATGTAGCCATATTCTCTGTTTTGTGGGTCCTCGAAACCGATCGACGGCAGAAAAACGGCAAGAGATATGTTCCTCGCTACACTTGCAATGCCTCTGTTTTTCCTTCTTCGGTAGGATTTAATCACCTGTCTCACTAGTAGGTCATCTTGATGACTGACTACATAGTTTCCCATCTCCACTATTGCATTATGCCAGAAGGCTTCAATTTGTCTGAGGCCTGTTCCTCCTTTCTTAAGTGACTCATAAACTCTGTGTACATCAACTCGAGGGAGGGCGACATGATGCATTGTATGCAATTTTCTGTTTTTTCGATCCTGATACGAATTTTATTATTATTATATTATTATCATTATTATTATTTTTAAGGGGTGTAGCTCATGGAATTGATCAAATAGTTTGTCAACGTTTCGGATTCTTTTTAATTCCTTCATCAGAGCTAGAGTACAAAAAGAAGGCATCAAGCCGGCGGCGCTAGCCGAATGCGTTTACTACGCTCCGTGAAGTCACGAAGGTTAAGCGCATTCGAGACTCGCGGGTTCGTGGTTGGGTGACCGGCCAGGAACCCCGGGACCTAACGTCGTCGAGCCCCTGGCCGAAGGGATAAAAGGCAATGACTGACTGCGACGTGACGAGACTTGACAAATATTAAAAAGTAGCACTTTAATGGAGGATTACTCCCCTGTGCTAAAGCGCTCAACGCCCCTTAAGGGGGCTTGGAGACGCGTTGCGTCAAGGTGGGGACGCAACAAATTAAAAAAAAAAAAGACATCCAACTAAAACCTTTTTACAATTCACAAGATAATTATATAAAAAAACACAACACAAACCCAAATAATATAAAATGTACACACCTTACTAATATATTAGAAGGTCAAGCCCAATATTCAGCTTCCAAAGCAACTCCAAAATGGAGGTACTGCAGCACATGCGTCCATCCACAAATTCGCAATGAAATGTCAAACTTACTCTCCCCCTTGCTTCTAGGAAAGTGCACACTCGGAATCAAGGATGAACGGATGTTTGTGAAGCAGAAATAATTTTAAATTCGTGTTTGCTCATGTTTCAAACAGAACGTTCGTAAAACGATAAAAAACGTGCTTTTATGGATAGTTGTTGTCTTATCGTGTTGTTCCATTGAGAGGGGTATGTTCCCGTTAATCCCCTGTCCCCTCTGGGATCGTTTACTGGCTACGTGGTACTATTCACTAAAGCATCGGCTCCTCGTAAACAACATTGTATATACTACGAACATATTTTATATTTCGAATAAATCTCTTGTGTATGATGAAGAGTAGTGTGCAATTACTTCTCTAGAGATAGAAACTTTTTTCAGCCGATCCGAATCCATGTTAAGATCTGATCGGCGACGTTGTGTTAGTAAAATGTTTGTGTAGAGCAATTTTAAACATTACAGGGATTTTTATATTACATATTTTCTATTTTTTCTTACATATTTTATAAAAACTAATCAAATATATTTGTAGTACCTATTTTGCTTTTATTACTTTCTTACACATACGTCGTAAGAAGAGAAAGTAATGTAATCGTGCACTGGAAAACGGCGAAATTTCGGCAGAAAAATCTCCTATTGACGAGTCCTAGTAAAGAAAAAGTAGGTGAATCCTGTTCCTATATATAGTAAATTGTTTCTTCTAACACGTGGTGTAGCTAGAATCCATGTTTTGTGGGTCCTTGATACCGAAAATTCAAATGACGGTCAAACGTCTGTGTGTTCGTCCGGCCGTCCGGCCGATCGAGGTCCACGCTAGCACCTAAACCGTTTAGCCGAATTTCTCCAACACTGTTATTCCCTGAGCGATCTGAACGAACTCGAAACTTTGGGAGTTTCAAATGAATATTTCGATTTTTTAGGGTAATTTACATGAAGCCTTAACAATATTTTAAAAATTGAAGTGCTCCAAATTTTTTGGTGAAACTTTGTCCTCGGATAGCCTAAAAAACGCCTACGAGAATGGTGAAGGCTTCATGTCTGTTGAAATCCTTGACTTTTCGAAAATTGCAAAAGTGCAATTTTTTGGGGCGTCTTCCAAGAATTATAATATTGAAGATTGAGATTTTTCCAAAATGAAACCTGTTCCTTACAGACAGATCTTGAAATAAGGTCAAGGTCAATCTTTTAAAATCATGAGTAGTTTTCCTGAAATTTGCATGAAATATAAGCAATTAACATTTTTAACTATTTGTTTCTCAAAAAACATTCCTAATTTTTACGTTAAGTTAACATTTCAAAACTACAAACTTAAAGATTTAGATTTTGGCTTTAGACAAAGTCTATTGTAAAAAATCTGCTTTTTAAAAAAGATCGTGTACAGCATTTTGAAAAAAAAAAAGTAGAATTCCGTATTAATGTTTGAAATTTTTGAAATTTCTCTATTTTTCTCAAAAACTGCTCCAAATTTTTTCTTCAAACTTTATCCAAGAATAGAAGAATGGACGCTTAAATGAATGACTTGGATCTTCTTTTTATTGAATCCTCTTAATTTTCGAAAATTGCAAATTTAAAAATAATGTGAGAAAGTATGTGCTGAAGATCCACTAGTTATTACATAAATTCCATTCCCTGGTGATCGTGTTTGTCACTGAGTAATAGCTGAAAGGGAATTTTAATATACTTATCAATCTAGTATTTGCGTAATTTTGAATTAAAGTTAATGAAATTTATATTTTTTCTGAAAAACGGCTCCAAATATTTCCTTTATTTTATTCCTCTTATAGAGCACGCTTATGATGACGCTTAAAAATGGCGAAGGTTTCATTTTCGGCGCACACTCTCATTGAATATAAAGATTTTTCCCTTAAAAATAATTTCTTTAAAACAAGATATGAAATAATGTAAACGAAAATCTCTCGATGGTTTAATTCAGCCTGAATTCGAATCAAGGCGTGGAGAAAAAAATGTTGCTAGTTACGAACTTTTTCAGGATCGTTTATATGATCGATCGGATATATCGGATTATGTAACATATGTATTTGATGTATCTGAATTTTGAAAAGATGCAGTAGACAACGTGCATCTTAATTGTTTTTAAACTCATTTCTGTGTCTATGATATTTCAGTACATCAACTTTGAGGCAGCCGGCAGAAACATCTTTAAGCTGCTCTTCTGTAAAATTAGGTATACGCGACATAGTACTATTTTCCTCCGAAGTACAGTCATAATTCCAGTAATGCGTTAACATTGTGAGAGAATCATAGTACCTACCAGAGTGAAAAGTATCTCATTCGATTCGTAATATACTCGTGACTCGGGACGAAAGACATACCATGAAAATTTTACATTTCTGAGAGAATAACCTGATATCTCGCGCATCAGTGTGTGGATCGCATCACTGCCACTTCATACCGCTGTTTCTCTTTTGTTCTTTTTTCATGTATAAAAACATCTCGATTCAGTGTACTACAATTCAGTGATTAAACAGTATTGTTTCAGTTTATAATGTGTAAAAGCAAACATGTCTGATTTAACAAGAAAATTTCTCATAGTTGGTTACAATCTGTTATCAAAGTGAAAAACTGGGTAGTAATCCGAAATATTTATCATGCTCTGTTATTTCCAATATTACGACACGATCTCACATAATTCTAATATATTTGAAAGAGTGCAAGTGTAATATCATCTCTGTTACCAAATGCATTGTGTAATTTAATGATACTTCTCAACTTGATAGAACTCACCAGTATGATCCTGATATAAATTCAAATTACTGTGTAGCATTGTCTGTGATACTAACTCTGTAATGTAATTCATTGTCATATTGCAAGCGTCAAACGAAAAAATTAATCTGTGTGGCATAAAGTTCCTGGCGTTACTGTGAGTGCACGATGGATAGGGCAAAAACCGATCTGAGCTAGTTCATCGGAGAACTGAGTATATAAGAACATATACTTTCTCGCATGATTTGTAACTTTTATAATAACGGTAAAAATTATTTTTGAAAATACGGTGATTTCCCGAAAATGGGATCTGCGTAATTTTTCCTCTATTCTAGAAAAATATAAAGAAAAAAATGGGAACCATTTTTGAAAATTCAGAGGAGAATGAGGCCTGCGCCTTATATTTAAGCGTTCTTTGCTCTATCCGGAAAAAACTATCCTGAAAATTTGAAGCTATTTTGAAGATAATTTTGATAATGTTAAGGCTTCATGTAAACTACCCTCAAAATTAAAATATCTGTTTCAAAGTACCAAAATCTCGAGTTCGGCCTAATAGACCAGGGAATGTCAATTTTGGAGAAAATCGTCTGAACGGTTATCTATCGTTAATCACAGACGGACGGCTGGACATAGACGTTTTGCCGCAAACAGTTTTTTCCGTAATCCACAAACCGTAAATTCTGACTACGTAAAGTGTTAGAATAAGTAATGTACTCCGTAAAGGATCAAGATTTATTCACTTTTTCGATGTAGAGGATCCCAAAATGCGAGTTTTTCTGCCAAAACAATTCCCGCTGCAGCATAACAGCACTTTTTCTTTACTGCATAAGTACATCGTTAGTGAGAAAGTAAACATTATATATTAGAAGGGTTGTAAATATTGAATTGGAAAATGTCATTGTTGAAAATACGTCAGTGAAATGAAGTTGATGCAAGAACCACCTTAGACACTTCTCAGCAACTCCAGTTATTTCCTTATAAAATCAAGTAACAGGTGATGCTTAATGCTTTATTTCGATAGCAATCTGTTGACATATATTGTGTAATACGTAGTAGTAGTAATACGTCCTCACTTGTCTTGAATGTTTACCTCCGTTTGAAGAGAGCCCACTGCGCACCTCCCCCTAGCCACCCTCGACGTGTGCTTACGCATCCGGCGTCAGCGTCTCCGTTCCCCTCTTTAACCTTCTCCAGTGCCCTTAACGTAAGCCCTTGTCTCGCACTCGTCATCTGCCATGGCGTCGCTGCCGCCCTCGCCCTCTTAATTGTTTAGATGGAAGCGGGGTTTTCAGTCCTCTCGACGAAGGCATAACAAGACTTTATGATATTGTTCTGTGACTCTCAGATGAAGATCAAAGATACTAAAAAGTATTGAAAGCGATTAGTGTTATTAATAGCGAAGGTTATCCAAGTGTAAATATTTCATTTATGAGAGTGAATGATGTTTCCATCACTAAATTATTTCTTTAACAATCTGCCATTGGACATGAAAGGACTCTTGGTGTAATTCGTGAATATATTCCGAGACAAGATGAACATTACAAATTAAGAATATTTTGCTGCTATTCCTTTTAGAGGTCTATATTTTTTTAGTAAATCAAAAGTGGATTTTGTGTTTTGTTTATTTGTTGATTGATTAGTGTTTCCGGGCGCGTCAACGGCTATGATTATTAGTTCCATAAGTGTAGTGCATATCATTTCCTCGGGTGTGGCGGTGATATTCTCCCTCTCGATGATGAGATCCGGCGCCGACCTCCCATCGGCTAGCGAGGTTTTCCAAACCAGATATCTCCACTGCCTCAACTGGGACAAGCTCTAGGTTCCCGATCGCTGTCCCGGCATGGGTGGTAGTGTAGTGCATGTAAAAGTGAAAGTAAGAGTGAGGATAGGACAATGAAGAGGAAGGAAAGACCGCGTGCGGTCCGGGGTCTGTTTGTTAGAGTACTACTTCGATATTCGCCTGGTGTTGATCGGAGAAACCACTGAAAATTACCAATCATAGCATCCGGCCGCTAGAATTCTCCTCCAGGCATCAACTGAACTCGACTAGCAATCTATCTAGTGTCGAAAATACTCCAACTGTCAGGACTTGAACCTAGGACCTCCCTGGTTAGGGGTTTGTTTATTTGCATTATTTATCGTTTTTAATATTTGTATGTATGGTTCCTTTAATTTTTACTTTTGTATTGTTTTTTTGAGTAATTGCTACCGAGTCTATGCAGTAATAGCTCATTTGCAGTAATAAATTATTATTGTTGTTGTTGTTGTTATCATTAAGTGGGAGTAAATAGTTGAGTGCAACGTTTATTAATTTTTAAATGTGTATGTATTTAGATACAAATATGATAGAGACTATTTCCCGAAACATAGATACTTTGACTAAGGAAGTTTGCTCAAAAATAAAATTCTATGTGTTGAAGTTCAAGTTGATGTTATTTTTCACATTAATTAATATGCTTTACAATAATTCGATTTCGTACTTTGATAAACAGTTGTGATATTCCCATATTGTGATTATAGGTTTGTTTTCTAAGTTGGACTATATATATATATATATATATATATATATATATATATATATATATATGTGTGTGTGTGTGTGTGTGTGTGTGTGCGCGTAAAAATATATATTTAAACATTTATTTACATTTCAGGATGATTCGTAAACAAAATACGTCCTTGAAATATACAGAACTGTAAATTAATTACAAACACTTAATTCTTAAGATAAAAGTAATTTTTAATGAAACATTTTAACGAACCTTTTAAAAAACCAAAAATATATTTTTATAAAATTTCAAATAATGATTGAATATTCTTAAGAGTTCAGAAAATATGAAGACTTATTTTCAATTTAAACTATTGACAGTAATAAAATGAAAAGGATGACAATGGTAAAATATTGTGAGAAGTCCACAACGAGCGTGAAACGATAGATACAACATTAGCATCTTAAGCGACTAGACTTCAGCAGAGGCAGAACGAAAGCTCTGCATCAAGGCAAACAGCGGTTAGAACCAGGGGAAGGGAGCAACATGCGGAGAAAGGATGGAGAGAAGGAGGGGGAAGGGAAAAAAAGAGGAAAGTAGTACGGAGAATAATGTTTTTGTCAAAATAGAAGATTAGAAAGAAGAATAAATGGTAAAAATTTGTTATTACATTTCATGAAATAAATGTTGTACACTTACTGGTTTCTTTGTTCATGGTTTCTTTAAAATAATAGTAAATTACCGTCCGTGCCGACCTGGATGGCCGAGGTGGCTATGAGCGAGTACCGACTCAGCGCTTCGGTCCGAAGGGTCGCGGGTTCGAGTCCCGCCTTGGGCATGGTTGTTTGTCCCTTGACTTTGTATGTGTTGTCGCGGAGGGCCTCGCGTTCTGCTGACCCCAGATCAGAGGAGCCCGCAAATGTGTTTGTCTAGTGTATGGTCGAATATGTGTCCCATCGGGACGTCAAGGTAACCGGCTGTTGGCTGGAAAAAAGCCCTAGAAAGGAATTACCGTCCATCATTATTATTTAGTTTCATTAAAAAGGTGATAAATAAATGAATTCCATACGGATTCCAGAATTACGACGTATCATTGACAGCAGCGCAAAGATTATTTCTTCTCTATCACGTTCTCACCTCCATCGTTAGGGCCAAAATCTTTCAACCCATGACCTTGAAAGCCCCCGGTTATACTGCGGGTATGTGATGTGAATGACAGGCCAATGTACTAACAGAGCTATTGGAAAAATAAGACATTTTAATCCAGGTTTGCATGCACGGGAATTTACTCCACCGTTGCATGTACGAGCGTCATTTGCTCTCGCGACTCGCATGCACAAGTAAATGGTGAACGAGTACGATAAGTGGCGAGCGCCTTTCTCTCTGCATAGGGCTAAAGGTAAAGGCTAACACTTTCCGCAAAACTGCCGTCTCTTGAGCCAATACTTATGAATTTGAAATATAATGTTTTAATTTTTGCAAGTACATTAATTAAATGAAACGCTTATGACATTTTCAAACTGTTCTAAAAAATGAAGCAATTTTTTTTCTTGCTTAATGAGAACTAAGTGCACTTCATAATATGGCATAGGTTGAATTTGCAACCTTTGGCGTTTCAAAATGTTCAACTTCTTAGCACCTGTTCAATACCTTTGATACTGTAGCTATGAAGTTCTTTCTTAAAGTACATGTAATTCTACAATGTTAGACCTTTAAATTATGTCATTTAGACATTTGAAAATTTAAATAGGTTTAGCGTATTTTTAATTAAAACAGTGACATTTTCCTTATATCACGAACACGTCAATAAGATTTGATAAAAACACTTCATTTTCTTCTATAAACATTTTGTAGTAATAGAGCACAATATTTTTAATTTTATTTCACAATTGCCATCTTCATTAAAGCGTTTCAAGTTGCAAAACTTTAACATGAGTAGTTTCATGTGCCGGTACTGGATAAGTGCAAGAGTTAGGAGCGTTGGAAAGAAGCGGAAACCTACGCACACGCGTTCAAGCCCAGGCAATATTTTCGCGAACTGGAAACACTCAGAGGCATGTTCTGGGTTAATGAAGCAATCCCCAAGCGAAGTAAACCTCTCGTCGCGAAAATATATGCTATCGAGTTCAAATGTACTAATTTTCTTTCAAGGGTTCAGCCAGTATTACTTGAAAAGTTACAAATAATATGAGAAAGTATGTACCGTTCAATCCCTAACTGCATAAGTACTAACTTAAATGGTATATCTAGTTGTCTTAGAATAAAAACTACAAACATCTAGGACACGCAGAGGGTCGAAGATTATAACTTTTGGTGACGAACACGTGGTGGTATTTTTTCATATAACGAAGTTTCACATATCACAATTGCCCCGGATTGGTATGAAACTCGTAGTATAGTTATATTTGCCAGGTCACTTTCCAACACAATCAAAGAAGTTTTGTTTTCCTGACAAGTATCAATACATGATAAAATAACTAATTAGAGCCAAATGTCACGTGTAATATCGTTATAAGGAATTCGCCAGCTCACTGGCAAAATGTGATCATTTTAGACCGTATAAACGGCCGAAACGTTTATAAAATGTATTCTGAGACATTCTGTATGATCACCTTCCTCTACACAAAGACATTCGATGCTCGAAACACAAGAAATTGTGACTCGCTCTATTCATTTTTAACGTTAATAACTCTTCCGTTTTCCCTTGAGTTAGACCTAATGAGCATCGCTGCCGGGCTCTATTTAAAAACGGTGATAAATTCCTTTAACATTGTCGGATATCAATTACTGCTCTTTATAGACGTGAGGAAAAACAGAAATCTGAAATTTGCTTCCAATATTTCCTAAATGTCACGGCCAATCTGAAATATTAAATAATAAAATTGTTCCTACACGGTTCAACACGCGGTGAAACAAACTGGGTCGCACGCCCGCGATGATTCTTCATTAACTCATGTGCTTCAGTTGACGTTTATTCAATCACGCTGCATATTAATTATATCAGAAAATTTTTTATAGCTTTTGTTTACTTTGCAAGGGTTGTTTAAAATAATGTTATTGCGAAAGTTTAGGTCAAAAACCTTTTCGAAAACATCGAGATAAAAAAGCAAGATATTTGATGTTGCTTTTCACATAAAAGGGAATTCAGAAAAAATAATGATCTAAGAGCAAGATATATGAACCAATAGAAGAAAATTGAACAAGCTTGTTTTAGAAAACATATACAGCTCTGCTTTTGCTCATAAAACCAAAGAAGTTAAATCAACTTACTCTGCGTGTTAGAACAAACCAAACCAACTATTAAAAAAGATTACGAATGTTTTGGACATATTTTTGAAGCGTTGAGAAAAGTAATATGGCGTACACCCAAGTGATAATGCAACAAGTGAAAGAGTGTTCCTAGAAGAGGAAACTTGGTAGGGAAATAAACGCCTCATAATTATTGAATAAGTCACCGACTATGAAACTGAAGAACACTTGTTCATTAATCATTAAATCTTACTTGGAGAGATCTGACCTGAGCGGGGATCGGGAAAGGAAAACGAAATGGAGAAAAGAAACCAGTGGTTCTACAAGAGCACATACTTTCTGGCTTTATTTCTTTTGTAACTTTTGCAATTATCAAATATTTAGAGAGTTCAACAAAAATGAGACCGCAATTTTGAAGCGTCGTTTCCTTAATGAGAGAAAAAAAATGTATAGCCATTTCTGATAACTTTTTTAATTGCCTATATTTCAGGCATAATTGCACAAAAACAATCTATATTTTTTTAATCGTGCATGACCTTATTTAAGATTTGTCTTTGAAGAATACATTTCTATCTTCAACATTACAGTTGTACAAAGACGCCGAATAAAGATTGAACATTTGCTGTTTTCGAACATTCGGAAATTTCACAGAAAATAAGGTATGCCCCATTCTTAAGCATGCTTTGAGCTATCCAAGGAAAAAGTTGAATTAAAAAATTTGGAACAATTTTTGCAAAAAAATGAATTTGTTAATGCTGAAGTTGTTAAGCACTCCTAAAGATCAAAATATCCGTTCCAAACCCTGAGGGCCGCGAGTTCAGCCACATCGATCAGGCAATATCGATTTTGGATAATATCGCCTGAATGGTTTAGGCCAGGCCTGCACAACGCCTGCTTCTGCGATCATTCTGCTCTCAAGAGTCGGACGTCTACCCACGAGAGCAGCAAAAGTGCAAGTAGTGGGGGATATATAGCTTTGCGGGGAGGGGATCAACCTGCTATTGCACAGTGAGAACGTCGAGGCGCCTAGATTGAATGCCTGGGTGTCTAATGCAATGATCCATGCTGCTAAATTATTTGCCCATTAATTTAAATGGGTAATGTCTAGTATTTCTAGCTATAAGTACCATATTTTACTGTTTATGTTCTTCTGTGTACTGCTATCTATTCACATATGTTCCTTTTTTGTTTTTTTAGTTTATGTTCATTGTGACTCTTAAATAATATTTTAAAGCAATGGACTTAAACAATTATTATTCAATTCTAGGAATAGAATAATAATTCCAAATGATAGCAAAAGCAAAACGAGTACCAACGAACAAACCTCTCTGACGATGTATTGGGGCAATCTTGAGATTATTATGGGCCTTGTTAAATAGAATGCAATGGGCTTCACCTTTTTTATACGATGTCATAAACGATTATGAATAAATAGTATTCCTTGATTTGATATTAGAAATACTCTTGTCAAAAATCAGAGCAGAAATTAATCATGATTTTTTTAGAATAAGATTATTTATATTTCAACGAAACATCTTATTCATTTAAACATAGTTAATAACACTGTAATTTACATCATAGGGCAACAATGTCGACTTTTTCATGAGAGAATGGAGAGTTCATCCGTCGAGGCTGGCACGCCGAGGCGGGAAATCCTGTCGAGTCATGAAAAGGGAGTTTAGCCGTGAGATGTACAATATTTTATTCCAAAACCGTCTTTATGGATGTTTTCCTGTAATTAAATAATATCACTGACATGAAATGTAGTGTGGTTATCGTTCGATTATTTGTTCTATTTGCATGGACACATTCTTATTCATCGTTATTCTTGTGATTTCTTCAATTGCAACGAGAATTTCAGGTTCTATCGATATAATGGATCTTGTCATGGAAGGATAATTTGGAAAAAATGGCAACCATGCCCGATATTTTGAAAGAAGCAAAAGCAGCTTTCGACGTGTTTCCATTAAAATCAAAAGATAGATATGTGAGAGAATATAGCAAATTTTAAAAGTGCTGAGATGTGAGAGGGGTAATAAGTGTCACAGCAAACGTGCTTCTCCCATTCTTTTCCGAAATGAGTAGAAAGTTCTGTCAAAGAGATCTTTAATAGACTGTTCAATTAGAATTAATGTAAATAGTTTCAAATAAAATATCAATTGATAATTGAATGTTTTCAATATATTGAAAGCTAACTCAACATGTTTTGACATAGAACCTTTGCTTTTTGGCTTGCTGATGGGAGTTTGTTTCTTAGCTAGATGAAGAGGCGAAGAGGTTCCACAAGTAAATGCTCTGAATGCGTTAACGAACTATATCTATAACAGGTTAACCAACACTAAGTCACGAAATTTTAATATAATGCATGGCTCCTTGGTTCTTCGAGGGCAGCAGTTACATGGTGATAAGATGGTGACATTGGGGTCAAGAAAAAATCATTACACAACGCCTTCAACGAAACGACCCTCTAATGAGCAAGTTTCTTGCCGTAAAACAGTACAACAATGAGCTACTGTCCAAACAGTCTCGAATAAACATAGTTTGTTACTGTCATCTTGAAAAAAACAATTCACTATTATAATTTTGCCTGTAGCATCACACTGTATTTGTGATTACGTTGTAGCAAAGCGAAATACATTATCAGTCCTAAAAGCAATTATAATATTTGGTGTGCAAAGCAAAATATTTGTATGTCTAATACGTTAGGACCACATTTCACATTAGCATCTATCGACAACAAACATTTCCAATATAAGACAAAAAGCAATATTAGTTGAACTGTATGTAAGAGTCCGCCATACTCTCCCCGATTGCTCTTTCAATTTACGCGCTACGGTTCCAATTGCGCATTCTCATTGGTGATCTCCACACGTACAATGAGCCTTATCCCCCCTCTTCCTCACCCTTCCACATTTGAACTCGAATGGCTCACGCATGGCTCTCGAAAGTGAAAAAGGCTGTACAGGCCTGGTTTAGGCTTTGGAGTTGACCACAGATAGACGGACTGAAAGTCAGATAGACGTTTCGTCGTCAATCAATTGTTCGGGATCAATGACTCACAAAACGTGATTTCTGGTTCTACACAACGTGTGAGATGTAATAATGTACTGCATTTAGGAATAAGATTTATCTTTTTCTTCAATATCAGCCGAAAAATCGCAGATTTCTGCCACAGCACAACAATACTCTTTACTACGTAAATAGGTAGCAAGGCAAGAAAGTAAAAAGATATTTCTGACGCTCAGGAAAGTGTATATGACGGGAAGACAAAAATGAGTGCGAGGGTGTAAAGAGGGTGAAAGCAAAGGTGAGAAGAAGGATAAGACTTAGGGCAAGGTAAGACCGATAACAAGGACAAAGGTGAAGGAAGAACGATGGCACACAGAAAACTAAAAAGAAAAAATCGGTCGTGGTCAGAAAACAAACATAGACGGAAGTCTGAACGAGGGATATATTTCTGGAAATTATTGCGAATGTAGAGTACCAAAATGATAAAATGTAGGAACGAAGGAGCGAAAGCAAGAAGAGAAGTGGAATACAAGTGAAAATTTGGATAAAAGGAAAGAAAAGAGAAAGGGAATTAAAGAAATGTGGAAAATAAAAAGGAGACATCTGAAAAGCAGATGTACACGCCAATAAAAATGAAAAAATAAATCGATTGAAGAATGAAGTGCAATAAAGATTTGAAAATAGAGTTTGAATATGTCAAGAATGTCATATAGAAGTGTGAAATAGAAAATTGTCGTACAAGACAGTAAAGATAAGAGAAAGTGAAAGTTTAAGATCATAACCAGACTCAACCGAGGCCATGTGAAATTGAATGTGCAAGCTTTACAGGGCGCAGGAGCCAAATACGACGTAGGCGACATGTGACAAACGCGGTGTGAAGGTAGATTAGGCCATAGGGGAAGGGACGGCAGCAGGTAGAAAGCAACAGAGAGAGTGCAGGCTGCCACAGAATGGGGAGAGGTGGAAGGGCGTCCTGGGGGGACGACGTCGCGGGGACTGGCAGGGCGGGGCGGGGCGGAGAGGAGCAGGGCGTGGCGGGGTGGGGCGGGGCGGAGCGGGGTGGGGCGGGGCGAGGCGAGAATGGGGCTGAGGGTCACAACCCGGTGCGGAGCCACCCCCACTGGGCACCCCGAGGAGCGAGGCCGAGGGGACAGCGGCGGCGGGAGTGGCGGCGGCGGCGGGCAGTGGGGCCCGATCCGGCCGCTGTTTGACTTGCGGCGAGTTGGCGACTTGCGCCGCCTAATGAGCGCCCTAATTACCGCCCGGGGCGGCGGGACGCGGCGGGGCCGGGGGGAGCAGAGCGAGGCTGCGCGGGGGCCGGCGGGCGAGGTGCGCCAGGGGGTCGGGGACGCGACGACGGGGACGGACGGGATAGGCGCGCAGCGAGGGCGGGGCCGGAGGCGGAGCCGGAGGCGTGGCCGAGGGCGTGGCTGGGGGTGAGATTGCCGTGGTGCCCGTAACTTCTACGCCTGTAGGGCTTTCTGAACAAAATCGCGTTTTGTTTAGCGCTTCAAAGTACGCGGCCTTCGCCCCTCCCCGAAATAGGGGTCGTGAAAGATAACGATGGCCGTGAACCCCTTGTAACTTCCGCTTTGAGAAGCGGATTCTAAATTATCGGGGAAGTGTACTCTCTCACGAGCCCCGTTCTTTCAAGAAATTAGGCTAATGTCGTATTGCACTGTGTTGAAGTGACGCATCAACACTCAAAGAAGGAGAAGAAGAAAGAGATCCGCGCAAAGTTTGCCAAGTTCAAGTCGAGATCCCATCCGAGCGTCATGGAGGAACGCCGGCGCATTGTGCGTTGCGTTCTTTTAGCACACCCGCCCGCCCGCCCGCCCCCGCTCCTTGCGCGCCAGTACAATCAGTCGGCCCGCCGGCCTCGCTGTCTGACCCGTCGCTCACGACCCACCCTGCTTGGCCCGCTCCGCCTCTTATCTGCCATCGTCCTCCTCCATCCCGCCTACGTTCCTCCCCAACTTCCCCACCACCCCACATTATCTCACTCCACTCCAGCTTCGCCTTCGTCCCGCACCCTCCTCCCCTCCCCGTCGCTGACTCGCCCTGCCTTGGCCCACTCTGCCCCGCACCACCCAGTTCCATTCCTTCTCCGCTATCGTGTTCCTCCGCCCCGCCTACGCTCCTCCCCAACTTCCCACCACCCCACCTTATCTCACTCCACCCCAGCTTCGCCTTCGTCCCGCACCCTCCTCCCCTCCCCGTCGCTGACTCGCCCTGCCTTGGCCCACTCTGCCCCGCACCACCCAGTTCCATTCCTTCTCCGCTATCGTGTTCCTCCGCCCCGCCTATGCTCCTCCCCAACTTCCCACCACCCCACCTTATCTCACTCCACCCCAGCTTCGCCTTCGTCCCGCACCCTCCTGCCATCCCCGTCGCTGACTCGCCCTGCCTTGGCCCACTCTGCCTCGCACCACCCAGTTCCATTCCTTCTCCGCTATCGTGTTCCTCCGCCCCGCCTACGCTCCTCCCCAACTTCCCCACACCCCACCTTATCTCACCGCATTCCAGCTTTGCCTTCGTCTTGCACCCTCCCCCCTCTCCGCTCCGTCACCTCTCTGCCCATTGCGTTTCCCGCTTCACGTCGTCCCCAGACTGGGCTACCGCCCACGCCTATTAAAGGCGGCAGGCGGTTTGGATCCCGGACAGTCGGCATGCAAGAGTGGCACGT
Source organism: Teleogryllus occipitalis (assembly GCA_011170035.1). Lineage (NCBI taxonomy): Eukaryota > Metazoa > Arthropoda > Insecta > Orthoptera > Gryllidae > Teleogryllus > Teleogryllus occipitalis. The sequence continues at coordinate 798 of BLKR01006812.1, read as the reverse complement.
CAGAATGCCAAATATGCCGACTGCGTTGGCAACCATGCGCGTTAGATGTGAAGTGGCGCTCGTGAATGCTCGGTGCGCAACTCGACGTGTATTTTCCAAGGCCAAGGGCCGGGTGGGGATTAAGGCAGGGTTTAGAAGCCCGTGAGTTGCGATCACACGGGATCCTAAAAAGGAAGAGCTAACGACAAAGCCCTCAAAAGTTCAGGAAATTGATTTTTTTATCTCGAAGTTGTGCTTCATGTTTTCACGTTAGCGTTCGCTCAGAGTACGATACTTTCGAGAGCGATTCATACCGTGATGTTGACAAAAGAGGAAGAATGAACTGATCCTGGCTGTTTTCAATACAGAATATTAATATTATATATATATATATATATATATATATATATATATATATATATATTGTAACACACCCACCTACTACCTTCCAGCCGGTGGCGATAAAGCGTGAAACAATGAATGCTCGTGAAGCGAGCTTTGAATTCTCAGGAAGCAGGATCTTTCGGGTATGAGAAAGATCTGAACCCTTGACACAATGAATTAGGTAAAATTCTGGTAAAATGAGCATATATTCAGTGAGTAAACAAATTACACAGTGACACAAATATACAATAAAGTATGCACTTTGCGTAGATGGTCACTGCAAAGAAAACAGAAACAACAAGAAAAGAAAAGAACACAACCACAAAAAAAATGTATAGGTGTCACCTCGACTGCCTTAATACTTCAATAAGTACTATTTACAATTCTTGTGCTTCTACCTCTTTCTGAATTATTTCGTGTACCTCATTTAACTTT
>BLKR01006811.1:0-49612 GCA_011170035.1 Teleogryllus occipitalis | reverse complement strand
TATATATATATATATATATATATATATATATATATATATATATATATATATATATTGTATTTCCAAAAAACACGTGCTTGTAATGTTAAATGTTTTTCTTTGTGAATACTTTAAATTATTAAATGACAATGTCTTGAAATATTGTTATGTACATAAATATCTACATTTTTATATACTGTAGACTAACATGAACTTACACTACCACATATTCCGGGAGACCGGTCGGAAACTTGGAGCTTGTCGCGGCGGGGGAGGTGCCCCGCTGGTGGGAGAGTCCTGGTTAGGGGGAAACCCCACTAACCGACGGTAGGTCGGCGCCGGATCTCGCCATCCAGCGGGGGAAGATCACCACCATCTCCCGAGAAAAAAACATGCACTACACTAACGGGACTAATGACCAACGTAATTGACGCGCCCGGAAACACGAAAAAATCAATCAATCAATTTATATAATGTAGAATTGTAAAAAAGTTTTAGATCGCTTATGAACATGTAATTGCCCAGCGATGTAAAACAATTTTAAAACAGATGAAGAGCAAGCAAAACTCACCGCCCGCTGCTACCGGCGCCGCCGCGTCCGCCGCGGGGTGCGCTCCCTCCTCTTGCGCTGGGCTCGGGGAGCTTAGTCAAGGGGCGGCCGCGAAGGAACGGCAACCGCCGCCGCGCCCGCGTGCCCGCTTCTCGGGAGGCTGCAGCCGCCGCTGCTAGCAACGCCTCCGCCGACGCAGCCGCAGGACAGAGCTACCTGCAACAACACAACGCCCCGTTCAATTCAATTCAATTCAATTCAATTCAATGATGCCTTACTTTCTGTGGTGAGGCTCAGGTCACGAGGCCTGCCTGCTGACCACGCAAATTGAGCTACGCTCCTTTCTCCATCTGGTAGAGAAAGGAGGTATCACTTGGACGATGAAACAGGCGATTTGAATTTTGCTCCGAGGTTTCATTTATGCTCGAGGATATTTTACATGCAGTAAATCGACAACATGCCGACCTGGATGGTGGCTAAGAGCGAGTACCGACTCAGCGCTTCGGTCCGATGGGTCGCGGGTTCGAGTCCCGCCTTGGGCATGGCTGTCCCTTGACTATGTGTGTGTGTGTGTTGTCGCGGAGGGCCTCGCGTTCTGCTGACCCCAGATCAGAGGAGCCCGCAAGTGTGTTGGTCTAGTGTATGGTCGAATATGCGTCCCTTCGGGACGTAAAGGGCAACCGGCTGTCGGCTGGATAAAGCCCTAGGGAAAAAAATCTACAATATGGGACAGCCATATTTCCTTACGCTTCCTAGGAACAATTTTTTGGCCTTGAAAATCCACGCCTTCGATCGGGTTTGAACCCGAGAACTTCGGTGTAACAGTCCGCTAACCGTTACACCGTCGATCTCGCAAAGGGGTATTCATGAAGACCGCGTTCGCATCCCCGCTCGCACACGCCCACCACGCCGCCGCTCCCGCCACGGAATTTCTGAATAACATTACCGCCAGCCGATCCGGTGCGGAGATCGCTAAGGCAGTGGTGTAATAGCGATCTCGGACCAAAGGGTCGCGAGTTCGAGTCCCACCTCGGGCATGGTTATATTTGTGTTAGTCCTTTCACTCCTCATCGTCACCATATCGTTTCATCTTCATAGTTACCCTATCGTTAACTCCAACAGTGGTCGCTTATGACCTAGATGTTGATGCGACCTTAAATAACAAACAAAAAAACATTACCGCCAGTTTTGTCATGCCTTTGCACTGCTCGCTGGATGCACGCGTGTATATACGCCTATGGCGGAAACTGTCGCAGGACGCGGAGAATACGGATGTTGCAAAATATCTTTAGTTACAGCAACGATACATTTTAATCTCGGTGGTTACCGCAGACATTTTGGGGAAATCCACATGGTTAGGTTAAAAAAGCTATCTTCCACGATAAAAATATAATGTGGAAAATAAATTCTTTTCAAATTGTATTGTGGAAGATAACTTCTTTTTACCAGATCACATCTATTCTTTTTATAGATTTACCTTTCAGATACATTTATTGTCGTATTTCTAAAATGGGTATCAATCGATAGTAGTGTGGAATCCTAAATTAATAAATTACTGTTATTTATTAAACTGATTGTTTCAAACCTGCAAATACTTCAAGCGCCTTCTGTTATCTCATTATCACACTTCACACAGCAATTCTGAAATATTAATTTTGGAATCTAAAAGAGAAATTGAAGAGTTCTTAAAATGAGCAGAATTTAAGAAGTGTTTTGAAAATAAATATGAATTTTAACAAACCACAACTCATAAAAATACATCAAACAGGTTTTTAAACACACAATAAAATAAAAAATAAAAAAAAGGATTTGAATCGTGTATTAGTACCAATCTATTAAAAATATATTTTGCTGAGATGATAATGTCAAAGTATCTACAATGTATACGGCTGTTGGTACCGATTCCAACTTTCGTTAAGATTCAAGAATCTCACCGTCTCAAGGCACGACTGCCCCGTTCGCGGCCCAGCCCCCTCCCCGCCCAGCCTGAAAAGAAGGCTAACGAACGCCTGAGGCCTCGCGGCTCACGCCGCGCCCGCGACGCTGAAATATTCTAAGATTTATTTTCAATTACGCCTCTAATTCATATCGAGCGCGTGAGATTTCGGGGGCAAAGTCGGCGCAGCGAGCTCGTTACCGCTCGGGGCCCTAATTACCAGCCTGCGCACCTGGACGAGGGGACAATGCCGGAGAGGGGGGCTCCCTATTTTTCTGCGCCCATAACTCAGCGGGCCGCCGCCGCCGCCGCCGCCGCCGCCGCCGCCGCCGGCTCCCCTCGCTGCCTCCCGGCACAAAGAGGCCGCTTGACAAAGGCGGCCGCCGCGGCGGTGGCGGTGACGCCGTTGGCGGGAATGGTGATGAAAGCGGTGACGGTGGTGGTCGCGATAGCGGTCGTACGGTGATGGTGGTGGTGATGATGATGATGATGATGGTGGAGGCGGTACCGTTTGGTATGGAGATGGTGATGGTGGCGGAAGCGAGCTCATGAAGTGGTGATGGTGCTGATGGAAGTAACGGTGACGATGTCGGCGGTGGTAGTTACTGCCGGTGATGAAAGCGATGACGGAGGTGGTGGCGATAGCGGTCGTACGGTGATGATGATGAAGCGGTGACGGCGGCGGTGGTAGTTGTGGAGTCGGTGGTGGTAGCTAGTGGTGGTGATGAAAGCGATGACGGAGGTGGTGGCGATAGCAGTCGTGCGGTGATGATGGTACGGAGGTGTTGGTGGCGGCAGCGATATCGTGCAGCTGTAGTGATGGTGATTGAAATAATGCTGGCGATGGCGCTGGTAGTAGAGGCGGTGGTAGGAGTGGAGTCGGAGATGGTGGTAGTTGCTGCTGGTGATGAAACATGTGACGGTGGTGCTGGTGGTGGGAATGATGATGATGATAATGGAGTACGGTGATGATGGTGTGGAGGAATTGGTGGAGGAAGCAATATCATGCAGCTGGGGCAACGGTGATGGAAATAATAGTGGCAATGAGGCAGCGGTAGTAGAGGCAGCGGTAGTAGAGGCGGTGGTAGTAGAGGCGGTGGTAGTAGCAGCGTCGGTGGCGACAGCAGCTGTAGTAGTAGTGGTGGTGATATAGTAGTAGTGGTGTTGGCGGAAGTAGTGGTGGTTTGAAGGGAGGGAACGGTAGTGGTGGCGGAAGTGGAAGCGGCGACGGTGACAGAGGCCGCGATTGTGGCGGCCGCTCTGCGATCAAGAAGTAGGAGGTTTCTACAAAACCAACTCAATCAAATTTCTGACTGGTCCAATAAATGGCGAATCAAATTAAACCCCCACTAAAAGCTAAACCAAACTCCGCTCTGCGCAGAACTCCATTTCTGTTAAACGTCACGTCCAATTCCATCCGACAGCATGCTTATCAACTAGCACCCCGGTCACTACACTTTGATCTTGTTAGGCTAACCGCACCTTAGCCACTCAACTCCATACCATTCTCCACCGATCTTCATCCGCTCAAATATATACCGGAACCCACGGCTTCAAAGTCATGATCAGATCAATGCTCACTTACGCTAGCCTAATATTGGTTGGATAACAAAAAAATGTAAAAAAAATATGGCTTAGAACTTAGCCTATCGAGCTGTTATACCCACGTTCGCGGGTTCCCCGATCGAAGTTGTGAATTTTTAAGGGCGAAAAAATCCTGCTTATGTTTTCCGTCGCAAGGGAAGTAAAACCAGCTGACCCATGTTGTAGATATATCGCATGTTAAATTTCCTCAAAATTAAAAATCGCGTTTCGTCGCCCGAGAGATACCTCCTGTCTCTATTAGTCGGTGAAAGGAGCATAGCGGAATTTGCGCGGTCAGACGGAAAAGCAAGTCTGATGGCCTCAGCCTCACCAGGGGAAATGAGGCATAAATTGAATTGAATTGAAAAACTCGTTTTCTCCGAATGATCACTAAAACACCATGGTTTATACCAAACGACCTTCTTCGCCGTGAATTACGAATATCCCCAATTCTCAACCCCATCAAACAATCTGTAACAAATTTTACAACGGAATTCTTTCGATACCTAAAGGCATTCATTTCGAACTTGACAAATAATCTCCTGCGGAAGAATGAATTCGAAGAAAATTTCCAATTTTTCACCTGTCTTGGCATACCCAAGAATTAAAAATAACCATGCTTCAACAGTCCTATATATTACGATTCAAAACTCCTTTTCAAAAGGATTTATGCCATAAGAAATATACTTTTAAAGGAAGTAAGAGGATATTTGGAGATTGAATAAGATATATGTTAATGTGTGTGATGTAATTTTTTTCTGAACAAGTCTTGATTGATTGGTGACATAACTGACTTTTAAAACCAAATAATAATATTATATATTCCTCGTAAGTATTATCTTCAGTTATTTTAATTTAATAAAAAGTTTCACAATCATAATTCATAAAATACTACTAAAATATTCATAAATGAGTATTAGTCAAATTACTTCATGCTTGTACAATTGTTCATCCAATATTGCGAGTATATATCTCGAAAAGCTACGTATTCCTTCAACTGCCATAAGTTTGGTATCTACACATCTATAATTAAAGAAAATACGCTAAAATATTATAAGGATAAAACATAATGTTTGCTATGGATAGAGATTTTCATTACAAATATTTTTTTCATTTAAAAAGAAATCTTCGTTCCAATTATTTATGGATTGCATTCGATGAAGGGAAGAGTTATGTTGGTTTCGTTGAAAACATTTCTCTAAAAATATTCCATTATCATCTGGTTGTCATAGAGACTAATTTACCTTCATATTGGTTGACGAAATGGAAAAAACGTGGAATTTGGAACCCTGGAAGTCATTATTTATATAATTTCAATATGAGATACCAATGTTATTTCTTCTTAAATTCCCGCTTGTTTTGTTTGAATTTGATTGGGGTCTCATCAAACTTTCACACCGAGGGTAGAGGTCGTATTTCCTCGAAACCTGGAGAGGTTGCCATCCGCGATGAATAAAGAAGAGAGTTGGAATATATTGATCAGCAGCTGGCATCCGGTGTCGAATGAAAAGAGAGAGAGAGGGCATTGTGAGCGATGCGAATTCGCCGAATAAATAATTTGTTCTCTTCCCAGAGAGGCCATGAAAGAAATATACAGTTACACTTTCCTCATATATTGCCGCAAAGGAACACGAGCAGCCTGTGATGTATCGAAATTCGGGCCATCCACCCAATACACACAGGCGCCACAGCCATTTCACATTATCACTATCCAGCCTCATACACGGACAGAGACTTGCATGTTGAAAGAAGCGTTATGATAGCAGTTCATCAAAGATATCACTCATTGCCTTTGAGTCGTGCTTCCCCTTAATCTGGGTGCGTATTTCTCCCACAGTCAGAGCAAAACACCAACCGATGTCTACACACAAGCTCCGAAATTATTTTCGACTCAATGAGTATATGAAAAGCGTAATTTTGTGCGGGAGCAAATGAAATCCCATTCAGAGCTATAGAATATGTGCGATATTCATTGGACTTCGGGACGTGAACGCGTCTCTCTGTAACAAATTGTCGGGCATTCTTGGAGCGTTTCTGAGTTCGCTTCATCTAACAGGAACATTTACCTTCAGCGATCACGAGCAAGAGCGAGGAGGGTAGAGGTCTTTCTGCCCCTATCCGCATTTCGCTCTGCCAGAGCTTCGAAACCGGTTCCTCGCCAGCACGAAGTTGCCCCCTCCCCACGGGAGAATCGGACGTTTGCAGTGACCGTGAAAAGGCTCTAATGAAGACTATCGTTTCTTCCCCGATAAAAAAAGAATTGCGCTGCCAATACTCCCCGTGAACGCTTCGACGCCTGATCAACCGAGAACTTCTCTTTCTCAAAAATATTTGTTCATTTGCTCAAGGAAAACAGGGTACTCCCGAACCGAGGACAAATATTTCGTGTTTTCCGTGCAAGCATCCATGCGCGCCCTAGCTCACACAAGCGTATACACACATACACATGCTCATAAGCGTATATAAACACGTGTGTTCTCTCAGCCGTTCGGGTCGCTGACAAAAGAAGCACGCCGCGCGCCGTTGACCGGCTGAAGGTCCAACGGAGGGGTCTCTGCTCTTAAGAGTCGTTTCTGAAGGGTGGCTTCTCTTTACCACAGCATTAATGTTGAACCTCAATACTATCTGCAACCTTTGAGTAAGATCTTTGAGCATGTGCTTCGAACACATGCGTAACCGCAGTGTGTATAACATGGTTAGTTTGGCGACAAAGTCGTGTGGTGTTTCACAAAAGGAGAATCACGGATAAATGGAAGTTAAGCATCAGTAACTTAATTTCGTATTCGCTTGGATATTTCTGAAGCAACATGCAGTGCTTGTAATTAAAAGATCTTTTAAGATAAAACAGTTCCATAGTGCCTCCATTTACTCGATGATATGAATGCTTTTCTGGAATTATTCTTCAGATTATTTGTTAACTTTCCATCACAACAACACTTTATTTGACCGGAGAGAGTCATTTCATTTCCTTTTCGTTCTTAGTTACGAAGGTATTTATAACACAAGAGCAAAGTGTCTTGTCTTATGTATGTAATACGATATCACATTATGAGAGATAAGAACAGTGTGTAAATATTAATGTTAATAGTTAGTTTAATAGTAAGATCGTTAAACACGAATTTGAATAAATAAAATAAGCAGACATGTCTCTGAAAAAAGAAGTGGTTTCGTAGAAATAAATCATTTCTCCGAATATAAAGGCCACCGTGTCCATTCTTGGTTAAAATGGTATATTTAACGCACTTTTTTTTAATTTCATTGCTCATCCCGGTGACTGACGGTAAAGTCCAGAGATTTTTAAGACAGTCAGAAAAAGCAATGTTAACATTATTTCCAGATTGATTCAAAGGAAAAATATCTTTAAACTTCTCTCATTAAAAATACACAAATGTAACAAAGAATCTTTTACAATCGCAGTACAAAAATACTGAATTATTTAGACACTACAGTGCGGAATAGACATCTATAAAGCGTGCCTTACATTAAAATAAATGGAATAGTACCCACAAATTAAAAAAAAACGTAGTGTACGACACGCAAATGCAGTTCCGGAACTAATTATACGGGGGAAAATGGCGAAATTTGAAGAAAATGGTATTTTAATGTAGCTGCCTCGCTACAAAGTAGGATTCCCTTACCAATAAGAGGTTTGTAAATTGTTGTCCGAGTTCATTTTGATTAGTAAGAATAACATAATAATAATAATAATAATAATAATAATAATAATAATAATAAAATGGCATAAGAAGTAAAGTTTGTACATAGAAAGTTTGATGAAATTCCACGAAATGAAAAAACGAAATACTGAAAATCATTAAGTTCAGAATAAAAAGAAATGCACAGCCACAGAATGAAGGATATTTGAAAGGGAATAGAGAAAGCCAACATAATTCTTCTGAGTATTTTGCATTGTCTCAATAATTGAACACTTTCGAGAAATAATAGTAATAATAATGTTAATGATGTTAGAGTTATTTCTTGAAAATTTCGCAAGCGCCTGACATACAAATAACTTCACACGCAGCCTACAACGGTCCACTCCAGATAATTCACGTGCTATCAGTCGAGGCCGAAAATCACTGCGACAAGTACTGCCCAGGAGGTCCAACTGCTCAACCAAGGCGGAAAATCTCAGTAGCGGAATGAACACATCTGCACACCTGCTTCCTCTGCCCATTCACAGCCACCGCCCTCCCCCCGCAGCCGCCGCCGTCGCCCCCGCCGCGGCCGCCCTCGCCCCCGCAGAACCCTCGCGCCCACAAAACACTTAGCGCCGAAGCCACGGTTTCTCCCTTCCACCCAGCATCCCCTACCCCCGCACCGCTCTGCGCCGTCGAATCAAACGCTCACAAAAAATTCCTTTTCAGGGGGGAGAGAATGAAAAAATACCCCAATCTCAACGGCAGAAGTCGGGGTTAGTGTTGTTATGAAATTTTCGAACTGCGTGTAAGACCCGAGATTTCTTTGTGATCTCCCCAACGGACGTTAACACGTTATTGTGCCCACGAATAATTTACACTTCTATTGCGTTTGACGGCAATTTCGCTTGAGTGACGAAGAAGAATAAATGTGATGGCTGAGTGAAAGCGAAATAAAGCTGAAATGTGTTTTATGCGAGTGGATATTATGTCTGGAAAAGCAGTGTTTTTCTGAAAATAGTTTTTTTTTGTGCGTGTATTTTATTTTCAATATTTTCGCACCGAATTTTTCCCTATGACATTTACGATTTACACTCTGGGAAAATGCTTCAAAGTTCACTCGGGATTTAAGTAAAGGAAGAAAAGGAAAAGGGGAAGAAGGATTAAGTATAGGGCTTCACGCGAAACCTTTCACATACATCTGATTTACGTCTGGCGACTTTACTTGTTGGTTGATGGCGGGTTAACTTGCAAGAACACGAGTAAGTCACGTAAGTAATTTTACGACGGGTTTCATGTTTCTGTTTTCACAGCAGTATGCGTGTTTCTTATTAGGATTCTTTCCGAATTGCAACGTTTATTGTCTTAGGCAACTCCAAGAATTTAATTCTACTGCTCGAGAAATTAACTAGTTTTCACAAGATAGTCACCTTGGAGGAGGCAAGAACAATGTCTATACGAAGATTTAACAATAATATTATATCTTGGGTTCATCCTCTACTTTTATATTTATTCCTAGTTCACTCGGGCCACGTTCAAATGTCTTTTGTGAAGCCATGAGTAAAGAATTGTCTTCTGGAATGAAAACACGCACAACGCCAATGGGAAGTTACTGGGAAGGACGAAGTTCCGCGTCACAGAACCAGTGCCGTTTGTTGGAATTTCACGCTCGGTATGAAGATACTCCCTTTGGGTATTGAATGAAAAGAAACAGCGTTTCATCACACTTATATTCAGGCAATCCAAATCATCTTTCAAATGTCAATTACATAAAAAATATCGCGACAAGTGGTAAGACAAGCTGTAGCAATCCCCGCGCTATTAAGAAACGTTAACATTTCGATTTGGGGGTTAAATGAAACAAACGAATGAGTTTGTGCAGAAACTATTACACGAATGGTTACTTATAGCAACGCACGGAGACGGGAAAAATTCAGAAGGCGCGGGGAGGCGCAAAGAAAATCGTTGGCGAGTGCGGCAGGTGAGATCTACCTAAGACGGATACAAACCTGACGAAAAAAACAGGAACGGTCTGCACCACGAGGACGAAGATGAGAAACAAATGCGAAAGGATATGGCCGAAAACTGACTAGCTGAGCGTGGAAGAGCGTTCACAAGCAGGAGAAAGCGAGCACGAGTGTCGCGATAGCCGCTGGAGCAGTAGCGATGGCGCGAAGGAACGTACTACAACATGCGTCGATAAAACAGAAGACAGAATAACCGGGGAAGACGAGGAACGAGGGCAGGCGGGGATGACGAAGACGGACAGGCTCGTCTTTAAAACGAAAGGTGGAAAGACTACGAAACGAGGACGAGCGGGGGCGAAGGAGAGAAACGAAGACGATCGGGTCTCACCGAAAACCGACCAGCTGAAGGGGGACGAGCGTTTTTGAACGCAAGAAGAGCAAGCAAGCAACGAGTGCGGGTGGCGCTGTCACGGAAGCGAGGACTCGTGGTAACGTACGGTAACGGGCGGAGACGGAACACAAGACAGAATAAGCGGGAAGGACAAGAAGCGTGCGTCTACGGGTACGGGGAGTGTGACGAAGTCGGACAGGAACGTCTTTAAAACATAAGGTGGAAAGGCTACGAAATGAGGACGAGCGGCGGCGAAGGTGAGAAACGAAGACGATTGGGTCCGACGGAAAACCGACTAACTGAATGGGAACGAGCGTTCAAAACAAGAGCAAACGATCAACGAGTGGCGGGATCGACAAGGGCAACGAGTGACGGGTAGACGAACTATCGCGGAAGCGAGCCACGTGGCAACGGGCGAAGACAGAACACAAGAGAGAATAAGCGGAAAGGAAAAAAAAGCTGGTACTGGGGGCAGGAGGAGACCGACGAAAATGGACGGGAAAGGACTTTACACATCAGGTGAACCGGCAACGAAACAAGGACGACCTGGGAGAACGGAGAGAAATGAAGACAAGCGGAGGACGAGCATTCACAAGCCGTGGCAAGCGAGCACGAGGAGCGAGATGAACGCTACCTCAGAAGCGAGGACGCGTGGCAATGTACGACAACGGGCGGAGACGGAACACAAGCCAGAATAAGCGGGGAGGACGAGAAGCGTGCGTCTGGGGGCACGTGAAGTCTGACGAAGACGGACGGAAAAGGGTTCAAAACATCATGAGGAAAGGCTACGAAACGCAGACGACCGAGGACGACGGAGAGAAACGAAGACGAGCGGCCCGACTGGAACGCGACCGGCTGAGCGTTCACGAAGCGGGGACAAAGCGAGGGCAAGCGAGCGGGAGTGGTAGGCGTGCCGCAGGGGCCCGCGTATCGATGTTTATATTAAAATTACAGCGCCACCGTATCACCGCCGCTAGGAATCCGCGGCCGCGTCCAACTTTTATATTAAACTAAGATAATATGCGCAGAGCGTGCAATCGCCGCGGCGGCTCTCGTCTCTGCCGCGCCCGGGGCGAGCGCCCACGCACAATCAATGCCGCAATCGAACGACTTCCGGGAAGGACGAGCGTGGACCCGCCCCCTCACCCGTTGCTAGGAATGTAACAAGAAGGTATGACAGGTTGCGGGCAAAAACGTTGTAAACTATAATTTATGAATGTTGAGAAAATCCGTTTAAAGTGCCTAATAGTGTGTGTAGAGATAGTTTTCATCTTGGGAGTTGTTTCTAGAGACAATGTTGGCAAATGATTTTTAAAATTAAATTCTGAAAAAAAGAAGTTTTAGAATTAATTTTTATCTAGCCAAGTTTAATTTTATCTAGCCAACAGCCGGTTACCCTTTACGACCCGATGGGACGCATATTCGACCATACACTAGACCAACGCACTTGCGGGTTCCTCTGATCTGGGGTCAGCAGAACGCGAGGCCCTCCGCGACAACACATACAAAGTCAAGGGACAAACAGCCATGCCCAAGGCCGGACTCGAACCCGCCACCCTTCGGACCGAAGCGCTGAGTCGGTACTCGCTCTGAGCCACCTCGGCCATCCAGGAGTTTTAGAATTGATTGTGGTTAATTCAAAAACGGTTTAATGTGTTTACCATATTCTTGTGCCGAATATTTTACGGGACCGCACTTCTTCGGGTTGGTGGCGGATCGGAGTAATGCGTGTTGGGTAAGGCTCTTCAAACGTCAGTTTTTTGGTAATTTTATTATTTTTTTATAACCTGCTACAATACATCGATCACATCAGATTTCAAAGCATTGGCATTATGAATACACTTCTTTATTTCATGCTATAATTATTTTATTTGGTTTTAAATAGTGGGGTTCGCATTGCAATTCCTCTCCAGCAAAACACAGTGCGCCAGGAAAGTCCCGATCTGAATTAGGGCCTCCAATTAAAAATTTGGGCCTCCAATTAAAAATGTTTTTTAATGTTTTTTGTTTATAGCAAACAGATTACTGCAGAACATGTGAAGAGGACAACACTTTCAGCATCTATTACAATGCCGAGTGCGTAATATACGTTTTCTTTTGTTACGTGCCTCACCTAGTGATATCACCTTCATTTCTGTTGCAAGCACTCTCATCAGTAAGGTGCTAGTGCGGAGAGACTTTTCTGAATATTGTGTAGTGCATGTGCATACCCCTTCACAGTTCCATTTGTAAGGTGAATTGAAGATGAAAATTAGGAGCCGACGTATTTCGTGTGTGACTGTTTTGCTAGTGTTTTGTTGTCACAGACGCTCTTGATTCGGGTGCGACTGAAACTGTAAATTAAATTGGTATGCGCTCCGAATATGTGTGGGCACCTAGACACGTATGACGTAGAATATTGTTTTGATATGTGGTTTTGATTAGTAGAGGAACACTATTATCGATAGGAATGGCGATTAGTAATTTCAAACTTTCGTGGTTTCCAAATGAGAATAAAAGAGGCTGGTGTTCCCACATATAAAGTGCAGTTATGAGCAACAAGTAACTTGCTCTAAGTACTTTAAATCGAAACTGAAATAAAGTCTCAGTCTGAAATCCCTTGCAATTCTCTTTTGTATAATCAATAATATATCAATTTATATAATCTTAAATAATCAAGTGGGAAGACTCACTGACATCTGCACATGTCTTATACTGACATCATTTACAAATGTACTATATATGACATTCCAATTAAAAGCCCTGAAATAAAGAATTACAATGCATATTCACACAGTGCATTCAGTGAACAGTACAATGCAACAGAAAATACGATGCATCGAAGAGGTTAATAGGAAATTTATACACATTATGAAAGTTATTCAACATATTTATAATTAAAGTGATTGACATGACACTGGTTCATTTTGTATCCATTACATTATGACCTAAAATGCTGAAGTACTTTTCATGATACTTTGTGGTTTATGACAGGAGTAAATTTAGTTTCATCTCATGTTTAATTATAACGTGTTTTCACTCTGTAATTTAATATAGATGATCAGGAAATTAATGGAAGTTTTGGATATATGTAGCTCGCCGCTTTTGTACAGACCACTGACAAAAACGTGCGTGACTGTAATAATTAAACAAAACAGTAAATGCTCCACACATTCTCGAGAATCCTATATTGATCCCTTCCTCAGATTAGTTACTCGCAATTGCACAGTTTTAACTATGTGCGGGCTTATTAATAGACTCCGGTTAAAAAAAATCAAACGGCATATTTTAGGAAATACATCCCTTCACCAACACCACCACCAAAATTCACTCTCGTTTGCTGCACTCAATAACACAACCACCCCAAACCCAGTGCTCTCAACCCAAATTTAGTCCGTCATGCAATACAACGGATGCTCTGGCCATTGATAGATTATCTCGTGAAATCCGCGCTCAAAAGTATCTTGAGCGGCTGCTTCCGGGCGGAGGGAGGGGGAGAGAGTTTCACTCTCCGCGTTGCGCCGCGCTGCGGTCGCTCTCAAACTTCCCACCCCCGCAACCGCACCGCCCTCTCTACCTCTTCTCCACCCGACCTCCGATTCGGAATGCCTCTCCCATCTCCAGCGGCACAATTCATACCTGCCAGCGCACGAGCTTTTCCGTCATTACATCATCTCACATCACCGAAGACTCCGGCCAAACCACTGCTAGTGTTCACGACTACAATACAACTCCCATTTCAGCAATGAAACACACCGATCTCCCTTGCGTTTCCAAACACATCTTCCACAACCTCGCCTATTTATCCTGTTCCCAGGAATTGCCCTAATCACCCCACTTCATCTACTACATCTCACGTTGTTCTGTTTCCCCAAACAACGTTGCTCTCTCGCCCTCCCACGAACCCCACAGACGCATGAACTTCATATTACCCGCAGCTCCATTTGCACAGTTACTCCCACTCTTTTGATTCACCCATCCCACGGTTCTCCGGCCATTTCCACCACGCCATCCAGCGCCCCCCCCCCCCGCCCGGCGCCTCCGATCCTCGCGCCGCCCGCCCACGCCGCCGCCGAGCCCTACGCTGAATGTGTCCGTCAAAACCGAATTGAATTGTTTCTGGTATAATGGGGAAATGCACGTAAACAAAGGCTCGGGGCGCAGCGCCCCGTAGCGAAGAGCGGAGTGAAGCGGGGCGGGTCGGGGAAAAGCGGGGAGTGAGGCGGGGAGCGGCGTGGAGCCAAGCTGGGGACAGGCGGAGGCGGGGCGGGGCGAGGTCCGAATGAGCGAGACGGGTGCGCCGGGTGAGCCGAATGGAGAATGATGGCGGAGGCAGATGGGACGCGGTGATGCCACCCTTGCAGGAGGATGCGACCTGCACAGAGATTGCTTGCTTGAGGAGAGAGAGAACTTTGAAGACTGCATAAAAATCATTAAGGAAGTTACTCTGCGAAGACAAGTGTAGCAACGCAGAAACCCCATTTTTATTTCCCCTGAGAATAACAATAATAATAATAATTATTATTATTATTATTATTATTATTATTTTATAATAATATTATTATATTTTAGTCACTTCAATCTATAATACTAATAATAATAATAATAATAATAATCAAATCATCATCATCATGAGGGCCTTATGTCACAGTGATCTTCATGGTTCTGAAGCCGGGACAAATCTTCCTCAATCATTTACTTGGGTACTGATGAATATGGGAGAGGAGAACCTCCTCGTAAAGTAGTTTCCTTGACAAGTACCACAGTAAACAGACTATGTAAATTATAAGATATAAATTAAAAATTATGATACTAAAAAAATGTAATTCTTCCTTCTAGGTGGTGCGATTCCGCGGACCTGGATGGCCGAGGTGGCTAGAGCCTTTGCCGACCAAGCGCTCAGCTCGTTGTTTATCTTGTCAAGGAGGACCGTGTGAGTCTGCTGACCACAGACCGGGAACCGCAAATGTGCCAGTGTCGAGTGTAAAGGTTAATGTGTGTCCCCTTGAGGGTCATGGCGCGGAGAGTTCAAAATCGGCATCCCCTTAAACTGGAAAAAGTTCCCGGAAGAAAAAAAGTGACCAGGTCAATAGAACGGAATCAACCCAGTGGGTACTGGCCGATCTTGATAACTGATATGGCAAGTATAAGAAGCAATTGATAGATTACTTCAGCTTTTTAAAAATATAAAACGGTATAGAAAATATGAAATGGAATAGAGGGAAAATTGATTCGTGATCTAAAGCAAACACAAACGTCAGAATATAAAAGCAGTTATCCGCCCTATTCTTATGTAGCAGAAACAACAGACGCCACATCTAAAACATTTTCTTTTTGGGGGGGGGTGCAGAGAAAGGAGTGTCCAGTTCCCGCACAAAAAACTGATAAAGTGCGTAGGAAAGATCCTATGAATTTAGAAAAATAAAATATGTTATCGGTTAACGGATGGAAGAACTCAGAGAACGTGGAACCAAACATCTGTGAAGAACGAATCCAGAAAGAACTGCTTCACAGCTTGCCGTTATGCAGCCTTCACGGAAGACGTAGCACAGGTCTTCTAGTAAAAAGATGGAAGGTATGCATAGACGGTAAGGGCAGTCTACAAACCTACTGAAAAAGGATCTAGAAACATTTCTGCCGCGGCGTATCTCGAACCCACGAGGCTTTGAACTGAGGAAGTGAAGGTGGCCCTCCGCAACCCAGGTAGACTCCCCAAAAATATTTTTTGAAAAGAACATTTTTCTCGACACAGACATAATAGAGAGATTCTGTCCGAGGTGCCGCGAGGGTTGGGGGCGGAAGGGAGGTAGAGAGGAAGGACAACGACGGCAACATAAGAGGGTTGCGCGCGCCTCATGAACTCTTTTG
Source organism: Teleogryllus occipitalis (assembly GCA_011170035.1). Taxonomy (NCBI): domain Eukaryota; kingdom Metazoa; phylum Arthropoda; class Insecta; order Orthoptera; family Gryllidae; genus Teleogryllus; species Teleogryllus occipitalis. The sequence goes on along the minus strand of BLKR01006811.1, from coordinate 33,720 downwards.
TCCGCTACGCACTCCCCAATGGACCTCGGAAAGCCGGGCGAGTCAAAGGCCAGTCATGGCTGATGGAGACGAACCTTGGATTCATAGGTTTGAATTTACTTTGACTAGTAGTTCCCATGTGTTGTACTCTCGTGGCACGCTTAGGCCTGTGTCATACCAGCGTTACGTTGACGCGCGATAAGTAACGTGCGTCATAGATTAACACTGTATTATATGCGGAACGGCCCAAACGCTCGTGTGCGATTTCGCATAAGGTACAGAGTTATTCTATGACGTGCGTTACTTATTGTGTGTCCAGGCACCGCTCGTGTGCACTGGCTCTTAATCACAGATTTCCTTCATTATTCGTTCCTTTCATGAAAGGAAATGGAATGACACTAGTTTTTCTCGGAGCAAGAAAAATTCGCTGACTCCACAATTCCTCGCTGAACTTTCAGAGTTAATTATTAGCAGACTGAAGAATTTTTGCTACCTTCCTTTTTGCGGATTATTTTGAGTTTTTATTACACATTATGTTATTTTGTATAAATAATTTTTATCAAATAAATTTTTGACGCAGAAGTGACAAAAAATAAAAAGGCCACGAAAGCTTAGTTCTCAGCTTACAAATGTCTTCTTGATCACACGAATTTATCCAGCGATTATCATCTCACACCTTCATTTTACCGTTTTTATAATAGAAATCCTATATTAAAACTTGCAAAATGTAGTGTATTTCGCTCTATAAATCATTAAAATGATGATTCTATAAATTGCATTGAAACTAAACACGTCTAATTTATATTACAGAACATTCGTCCATTCGTTTACCTTATCCACACTACACTTCATCCACTAGCCACATACATGACACGATCTCAGCTTCCGTGCACCCAGACGGAAACCGCATGGCCCTCGACTTGCCTGGATTAGGTAATGCATCTTGACGGACAAATAGGCGTCACGTGTGAGACCACATCTTAGTTCACACCAAGATAATCCTCTATAATGAACCTAATGTTTTGTGAAACGAGAGTAGGAAACGACGAAACCAAAACGAAAATGTCAACCCCACAAACCACTCCAGTGCGCTGTTGTAAACCATCTCTCAGCAGGAGCTTATCGGGACCTGGCGCCCGCCCGCCAGCCTTTTCGGTGGCAATTAGGCTCCGCGACCACTCCGCGTAGATCCCCAATTCTGCACCACATGGCCAAGTAAAAAAAGCATAAATAAAATAAAGTCGCGCAAGAAAACCACATTGCTTTATGTATAAACAAGTCAACAAAATCTTCAAACTTTAAGCCTCTTCTAAGCATAAATATTTATCAGAAAAGCTTTCCAAAAAAACTATACAAGCCAACTCAGAAATTAAATTTGAGGACTGTGTAAGACAGAAGATATTGGAAGAAGCGAAACAACAACAAAGTCGACAAATGAAAGGCATAAGGGCGAAGGAAAAATGTCTAAAGCCCAACATAAGAAAAAGACCACCAACATACGCTGCAGATCATTTCGATGTAACTTATCTAGTCCGTAGTCGGCTAATTCCAAAGAAATAACTGATGTAGTGAGCAATTAAATTCGTGGCCTTTTCTTTTTCAATGTGCGCCTTGTGCAACACAGGATTTTAAAAATAAGATCAGCATCCGGACCACTACTCTTCAAATACTCCTAAAACCTGCGGTATTACGAGACAGTGCAGTGGTCACAGGGTTGGTTAGAGTAAAATAATAATTTGTCACTTGGCGCTCATGGACCAAAATCTTTAAATCAAAAAGGAAGAAGAGAACCCATTATCATTTTCTTATCACTAGTAAACACAAAACAGTTTAAGTCGCAACCAATTTGATATTTTGTTTAAGTATTAAGAGATCAAGATTTAAAAACAAATATTAGTTTCGATGAAGAGTACTCACCTAATAAAATAATAGATGTTGAAGATAGCACCTACAATTTCACGAGATATGAATAGAAACTAGTTAGTTTTATGCGACTTTGAATAATCCAATAAACGAGACTATTCTTTCTTTCCCAATAGCGATTTTTAAAAGAGCAAACAAAGATAAGGAACGACATCATTATAGAACAAAACTTTCAACGACCAACAGTAATACCAAATATACCTGCAATATTAACGCATTTCAATTCAAAGTGAATCTACAATGAACTGCTTGGTTGCTAATATTATTACGTTATTATTGGATAACACAATTTATTCTAGGAAATTGAAAACATTTACTATTTTTACTTTACGATTTACACCTTTGACAATCACTATCAAGACCTCCTCTGCTTGTGTAATCGGACACCCAGGCCAATCGTGGCCATTTAAAACACAGGCCAGGTCGCGAGGGCGGGGCAGGCAGGGAGGGGCGGGGTGGAAAAAGGGGCGTGGCAGGGCAGGTGGCCGCCTGCGTAGGCGTCTGTTTTTTCGGGAGCACAACATAAACACGAGACCATTTTCTGGGTTTATGAAACCCGACGCCTACGGGGAGCGGAAAGGAGTTTCCACAGGTTTCCCGCCACCGACAGACAGACCCAGTGTCTGAGACTCTTCATGCAAGTTGGTGAGATTATTTTAAACAGCATTTTGCTCACACTTGCTCACGTTCAATTATTTTGAATAGTGCTATACTCACTAGGGCATGTTCGACTATTTTGAATAAGATGTTCACGTAAACTTGTTCGATTATTGTGCTTACGTTTATGCTCATGCAATTCTGTTCAAGTAATTTGTATAAGGTCATGAAAGGGTCAAGTGTGTAAGGCTTTTCAATGGTAAAGTCATTCAAGTCTATTTGGCAATTATTATATTAGATTGGTACACGATCAGGCAGTTTATCCAAGCAGGCAACGGATAATAAACCCGTAAGTTAGTTTACAAACAAAATTAATACAAATGAAAAAATATATTGGACAGTTAAACGTTTTGTGGTTGCATATGAAATATTTCTGCATGCGCTGCTTTGAAGCTACTTACTGTGATACAACAAATAATACAATAATCACACAAGAAGAAAGATGAATTCAGGTACCTGACATTTTCAGCACTGCTAAGTAGTTTCATTTAATTATCTTGACTTGCAAATCATCAAGAAAGTATCAACTAAACTATCATCGTCATAGTTCTTGCTTTGGAATGCGGATGTACATATGTCGAGAACAATTTTTCAAGAAATAGAAACTTACGAACAGATAAGAGGGGAGATAAATTACCGAGAATTATTGTTCTTAATCATAAGTCACAATATTTTTAAAATACTTAAAAATACAACAAAAATATCCTGAAGAAAATCAATTAAGAATTCTGACTTGTGTTTTTCGAATCGTAGTTCCCGCCACTGTCATGGTAGATTCCGCGGCGAACGTACAAAGCACAACGCGCCACATGGTTGCTCAGAAGCCAGATGGTCGCCCTCTCGCTCCGCGGTAGCTCCACTGCCAGTTCCAACCTACCCCCTTCGACCCACCTTCCCACCGTTCCCGGCCACACGCCCACTACCGCTCCGCCCGTTCTCTTCCAGTCACTCCGCTTCCACCACCTCAAGCCACCCCGCCTCCCCCTTCTCGCCTATCGCGCCGCCCAACACCACGCCACGCCACGCCACGCCACGCCCCCTGCCGCCTCCGCCTCGCATCGTCTGGCCGCACTCAGATTGATTGATTTTCAGTTATTCCGGACACGTCAACTACCGAGGTAATTAGTCCCGTAAGTGTAGTGCATGTTTTCATCGGGAGGTGGCGGTGATCTTCCCCCATTGGATGGCGAGATCCGGGGCCGATATACCAACGATAAGCGGGGTTTTCCCATATCAGGTATCACCCACTAGCGAGGCACCGGGGCAAAAATTCTAAGTCCCCTCCCGGCATGTTTGATAGTGAAGTGCATGTTGGTGTAAGTGTGAGTAGGGATAGGACAAGGAAGAGGAAGATCTCGTCCGTGGCCCTTTTGTTACGGTACTGCTTTGTTAGGGTACGTTTGTAGGGTTGATCGGAGAAACCACTGAAAGCTACTGATCAGAGCAGCCGGCCGCTAGTTCTCCTCCAGACAGCAACTGAATGCTACCTATCTGAAAAGCTAGTCTCGAAAATCCTGCCGCAGTCGGGACTCGAACCTAGGACCTCCCGGTAAGAAGCACTACAGTGACATGAGTTGATGCACTGATTCACCGCTCCCGGTCCCACTATTTGAGCTACATGTTTTCATCACACCTCTGCTCCAGTCGTATGCGCTTCGCTCTTCACCTTCTTCCCCCATCTGAACTACGTCCCATGTGTTTACGCTCAGCTCCCCTCTGTTCTTCCGCTCCTTGCTGACTCCCTTCCTCCCTTTATCACACGCTGTACAAAGATCCATGTCCTGTCAATCCCATCTCTTTATCACAACTCCTTTCCAGTCGTACGCGCTTCCCTCTCTGCCTTCCTTCTCCTGAAGCACGTCCCACACGTTCACGCTCTAGTTCCCCCCGCCCTGTTTTTCGAACCTGTCTGTTCTCCCTTCCTCCCTGCATCACCTGCTGCACCACGTTTCACATCCTGTCAACTCTTCCTCTGCCCCGCTCATCCCTATCCCCACTCCAGTCGCCCTCCCTCCCGCTCCCGTCGACTCCTCTTCTCCTACGCTCTATGCATCCCTGCTCTGACTACCCGCCGTTGTTTTCGTCCAGCATCTCTCTTCCTCACCGTATGTCCTGTCACCTCCCACGCCCGCTCTGCTAACTCGTTGTCTGCTCTGCCCCGCCACGTCCCAACCCGCTCGCAGACGCTCCCATCACGCATCTACTCGCGTTGTCACCTCTCACGTCCTCCACCTCTCTCTCCACGTCAGCCACGCTTCCAGCCTCGACGCCCCTCCGACAGCTCCGTCCCTCCGCCCTCACGCTTCCCGCCCTGTTCTGCCTTCCTGCATACCCTAGCTTTCGCAATAATCTCGTTCCAGTTCCCCACAATATCGGCTTCACTTCCTCCCCCGTCAACTTTGCTCCGGTCTCCTCCGCGTCACCCCACCCCACCACTGTTTTGGCCAACCCTTCCAGCACAGTCGATACCCAGACAGCTCCTCGCCCGCGCTTCCCTCGCCTCTCTACTCCCGCTCTCCCTCTTTCCCTTCCCATGCGTCCCAGGAACTAACCTGCTGCTCCCATACCCATCGTACTTTCACGCATTACCCCTCCTCTCCCCACCGCTTTTCTCCCGCCCATTCCTCCCCGGCACTGCCCCGCCCCTAAGCCCCCGGCGCACACCTCTCACTGCCCACAACCCCTCTTCCCTCACACGCTTGGCTCCCGCCTATTACTCTCCAGCGACAACCCCTCCTCCTCGTACCTACTCACTCTACCCACTACTACTCCTCCCTCACTTTTTCGCTGCCACCACTTCCTCCTCCGAGATGCCACCGCCCCTCACATCTAATTACACTACTCCTTCTTCGCCACCCGCCTCGCCCCCGCCTCTTCTTCTCCAGCGACGCCCCGCCCTTCGCACCTACACACGCCACCCCTCCTTCGACATTCTCTTTGGCCCCGCCACTTCCTCCCCAGAGATGCCCCCGCCCCTCGCACCAGCTACACCACCCCTTCTTCGCCACCCGCCTCGCCTCCGCCTCTTCTTCTCCAGCGACGCCCCGCCCTTCGCACCTACACACACCACCCCTCCTTCTCCATCCTCTTTGGCCCCGCCACTTCCTCCCTAGAGATGCTCCCCTCCCCCGCACCAGCTACACTACCCCTCCTTCGCCACCCGCCTCGCCTCCGCCTCTTCTTCTCCAGCGACTCGCCGCCCTTCGCACCTCCACACACTACGCGTCCTTCCCCGCCCTCACTGCCCCCGCCTCCCCGCTCCCAGCGCCCCCGCGCCGCCGCTGGGCCTCCTCTGTCAATCGGACGCCGTAAACCAGAAATAGCCGAAGGGTGACGCGCGCTGCGAACTCGCTCCGCATAATAAAATTAAATATAGCTTAAAGAGCGCGGCGCTGCAGGCGGGCCCGGCGGCAGGCCGCCAAGTACTGCGTCGCCTGGGCCGGAGGGCGGCCGATCAGGGGCGGGGAGGGAACGGCTCCCAAACAGGTCCAAAGCCGCCGAACTAAAAAAGAGAGGTGGGCAAAGTCATCCGAGTACGTATCGCATATAATTATGTCAAATTTTCACTTCATGGTTGTTCCAGAAAGACGGTTGGCAGTTCTCTGTACTTGATTACGGATCTGCTGGATTATAAGAAAGGAGACCCTACACGAATAAGTGAATCTGACAATGATGGTAATCTCATCAGAAACAAAAGTATCCACTGTGGTCGCCAATGACCAAGCTGTTTATAAGACGACCTTAAATAAATAATTTTAAAAAAAAGTACCCACACTAATCAATAAAAGCTCTGGTAAAAAATATCAACGTCAGTAATTCTATGCAATGTCGACACCATCTCACCAGTACTTTATTAATACCAATAAGCTTCACACGGAATATGGGGGGCTCATGGTGTTTATGGTTAGCATCTACATCCTTCCTCTCGGGTTCAGGTTTGATCCCAGTGGACAGAGTGAGATCTCGTCTGGTTTTCTCAGGGTTCCCTAGTTCCTTTGCCTCTCATCCCACCATAGCTCCATCAGCATTCACCTCAAACATTACTACTGTTACCTAAACGTTATATCTTCAGAAATGAACCTCAATCATTTTAATAGTTAAAGGGATCGAAAATTACCGAATAGTTAAAAGGACCTTATAAATAAATACCGATATGCCTTCCCTCCGAGGGGATGTAGGGGAGGTTATCTCATGTATTAGATTTACTGCATGTAAAAGACACTCATGCCCAAAAGAAGCCTCTGAGCTAAATTCAAATCGCCTGTTTCGTCGCCCGAATAATACCTTATTTCTCGGCTAGACAGTGAAAGAAGCGTACCGAAATTTACTTGGCCAGAAAGAAGGGCGGAGCTAATGGCACGAGTCTCACCACGTAAAATAAGGCGTGAACTCAACCAATCTGAACATCTTCTTGCTTACAAATCACAAATGTGTATTTTTGTATATTTTCGTCTCACCGTGGAGGGGAGAAGCAGAATGCGAAGATGGGGTGGGTGCGGTGCGGGAGGCGGCGGGGGAGGCCGCGGGGAAAGTGGAGGGGAAGGCGGTGAGGAGGGAAGGGTGGCGGCGGGAGAGGCGGCGAGGGAGGCGGAGGGGAGAGGGAGACGGCGGGGTTGGCGGGGAAAGCGGCGGAGTCGACGGGGGAGTCGGCGGAAGAGGCGGCGGGGAAGGCAGCATGGAAAGGGCAAGCGGCAGGGGAGGGGCAGGCGGCAGGGGAGGGGCAGGCGGCAGGGGAGGGGCAGGCGGCAGGGGAAGGGCAGGTGGCAAGGGAGGGCAAGCAGCAGGGGAGGGGAGGCGACAGGGAAGGGGAGGCGGCAGGGGAGGGGAAGGCGGCAGGGGAGGAGCAGGCAGCAGGGAAGGGGAAGGCGACAGGGGTGGTGAATGCGGCAGGGGAGGGGAAGGCGGCGGAGGAAGCGGGGCAAGCTGCAAAGCCGAGGTTGTGTCGCAGAGCGGGGCCGGGATGAGGGAGTCAATGAGTTTCCAGTGATCACCAAGCGAGGCGGGTGACTGCACGTGGACACCCGCCGGAGGGGGCGCTGGCAGCGGTGGCGGTGATAAAGGGATGAGCAGCGGGGAGTCACCCAAAGAGCCCGCGGCAGTGAACGGGACGCACGCGCCGCTGACTAATGTCGGTGCGGTGAATTCGTGGTTGACCACACGGTGACCGCGCTGACAACCACGCGACCCAGCTCCAGCGAAAGGCAGAGCAGCTGGAAACGTTCTACCGGTCATGTACACATTACGCACGTCTAGTACATACTGCCTCTAAAATAACTCTCCAGACAGAAAGCAGAGACGTAGTCGCACCTGTTCTGTTCTTTTTTGGCTCCACAGTCCGCTAAGGGCCTTGGGCCACCAGCGGTGACCCAGCCTCTGGGCCTTGGGATGAAGGGTCCGTGTAGTTAGCACGAAGACATCTCTTCACCATATATACTGGTCCTAAACGTGGCTTTCTCATCGTCACGTAGCAATAGATACTGGGACACTTGTAAGGAAAGCGTACTGATATAATTTGTCTCGGCCGGGAATCGAACCCGGGGTTGCACCGTGGAAAGCGAGCACGCTACCCAACGACCACGCTAACCAACACACGCTAACCTTCGCAGGTGGTGAACTACCAAATACCTGGGGCAACCTATGGTGTAGGAACAGGTCGCGTAACTTCTACCGCTGGGTTTAATTCCCGGGCGATCCACGTGGAATGTGTGGATAAAACTGGTTCGGGGCCGGTTTTCTCGGGGTTTTCCCGTTTCTTCTGCTTCTCATTCCGCCCTTTCTCCAATCATCGTTCTTATATCTTTATAACCAATTACCCGTCAAAATCATTCTCCCATTTCCATAAGGCTAAGACATTGGTGTCATAAGTCACTAATACCTAGTACTCAATGACTATTAGTATTCATCCTGCATGTTTTGTACGCGCGGTTCAGCTAAGATACTTTTATTTAAGGTACCCAGTCAAATGCCTATCAACTAAGGATGTACGAAATTATAAGCCTGAATTATATTCCAACTAAGCAACAAATAAATTCTAAGCATTTTTAACTTTAATCTCGAAGTATCTTTTTACTTGATTTCTAATTACTCAATAACCAGATGTTGAGACTTCTTGAATTGAACAAAACATCGCTCGCCTTTTTCCAATAAACCAACACAACAGAAAGGGATTTTGATTCATCGATTATGTTAATGATTGATTATTTAGTGTATCCAGAAGAGTCTATGTTTGTTGCCAATACTCCCGTAAGTGTAGTGCATGTAACATGCCGGGTGACAGGGTTCTTCCCACACCAGAGAGTGAGATACGGCGTCGATCCACACGATCAGTAATCCCCGCATACAGATATGTCCCACTGTCGGGACATGCTAAAATCCCTCAGCTGGTCTTCCTACAAGTGTGGTTGTGTAGCGCATGTCAATGTGTGTTTACGTGTGTCAGTGTGTGAGTGAATAAAGAGAGAGGAGGGTTCACGTACGAGGAAGGAAAGATCGCGCGTTGTCGGTGGCTCATTTGACTCTGCTCCAGCATTCGCTTGGTTTTGAATGGAGAAATCACCCCAAACTACCGAAGAGCAACTGGACGCCAGAATTCTTCTTGTCAGTGGTGAAATTAGACCTAGCTATTACACGAGGCTCGAAAATTCGCAACCATCAGGACTAGATCCCTAGGACTTCCCGTGAAGTGACGCTTCAGAAACAACGGCAATGCTCACACTGAGTCACCACAGCAGGTACATTAGAAAGGAAAATCATCTTTCGTTCGAATCTAAAATGGAGCAGGTGTATTCAATTTTTTTACTAATAAGTGTTGTTTACAAGAATGTGTTTTCTAATCATCTGCTGCGATCCAGATTTTAGTAATCAATTTAATTAATTATTCATTCACACAAGATCTCAAATAAAAACTGTTGGGTAATAGTTTAACTGAGTATTGAAACTAAAAATACATTGGGATAAGGCAAAAAAGAAGTGTCCCTCGAAAAAATACATCACTGCCTTCCACAAATATACAACACAACCTCTTGCCTTCACAAAACATCTTCCTAAATCCCAACTCAAACAGTTTCCGTTCACTTCTTTGTGAAATTCAAGTACATTTCGAGCCTTATTCTGCTTAATCAGGGTCCTTAAGAACAGTAAGTCCGTCAATATACCATTCTGTTCTGCGTAGAGGGCAGGTGTTTCGCATCAGGGAGATCTTGCCTCGATGCTAATGGTGCAAGCGCCCAATGCATATCGGGAAGACGTTGATGGAGAGGAAGCATGCACGGCCCCTCACCTAAGTGGATTTGGCGAAAGACGAAGACACTGACAGCCAGCGGTCACTCAGCCAAGGCGATGATCGTTAACAAGCAGGGCGGGGAAGAGGTTTTTCCACTCTTGTTGCTTTAACCTGCGGAAAGTACATGGTCTGTGTGGAGTATGACGCACAGATACCCCTTGTTCTTATTTCAATTTGTTGATTGGAGTTGGGGAAGTATCCGTAGTTAGTGAATGAAAAAGCTTCAATGTGAACATTATTCTTGAGTCACGGCGCAGTTGGGATAATAAATACACAACTTTTTTAAGCAAAATTAAAGTATATATAATTCTGAAATAACTTCAATTGAGGAGCAGACGTTCAAAAACTGACATGTCCATTTGGCAAAAATTGAATTATGTTGTTTTACCTAGAATTTTATTTCCAAAAAGAAACGTAAGGTATCTTACAATACATTAAGTAGTACTCTATTCGTTGAGTTACAGTATTGGAAAGTTTAATATTTGGGCTACATTTTTCATTTGTATTAGAAAAGAGTGAAGTAGACATGTCACGTTTTGAATGTTTGCTCCTCAATTTGTTTTAAAATGTCCTCATCAAAATCACTTTTCTCGAAGAAGTTTCATTGTTCTCAAATTCATTTACTTAAAATATTAAACATTTCTACATTTTTTCATCTTTGAAAACTTTATAACGCTAAAATGTTATGGCATCCTCTAAACCATTCACCGCAATTAACACCCATACACACAATTACAGCATTTCATTGCATCACAAAACAATACATTACGTGCATGAATTGCATAATGTTTTCCGATATTACTAGCGCTCTAGCAAACGGACGCACAAAAACTAAATGGGCGCAAGTAGCTCTTTTCCTAGTCATCACAGCCGCCAGACATAATATTTAGGCTAACAAGTCCATATGGTGCAATGCGTCGCAGTTTGTTCAGAAAACTTCACACATGCGCCATATTTTTGCTAGACGCCGGACCACCCCCTGCAGATGAAGAGCAGGAAGCGTTTAAAACGTTCAGCTGAGAAAGCGGTGAATGACACTAATGGAGGAGGCAGAGCAGCCTTACAAGAACCCTCGCCGCACCTCCGTGCACTCAAGCATTTGAAAATAAACGCATCAGGAGTATCGCAAAATGAACAGTTCTGCGCAGTGCGTTCCTTCATGTCCGCACCAAGTCAAACTCAACCAATACGAATGTTCATTTTTATTATTACCTGCACACGAAAGTTCGGATTATCAAGGAGGGTGAATGACTTGAGGTATAGATAATAATTATGGACCAATGATCCAGCCTCGATAATGTTTCTCGTTCAGTGTTCCTTGCTTTGCTTTTTGAAACATTAATATATTTAGTCACATCTCCTTCATGATCATTAACAGCTTATTCAAATAAATACTGCTATCAGGCTTGATAGAAAAGAGTTAACTCTCAGAAAATTTGGTCCTCCCACATTAATTTACTTTGTTTCTGAATACAGAATATAGCTTTTCTCTCTTCCAAATTCGGTTTTCACTGTTCTCAAAACATAATAAATAAAATTACTTAAGAAAAATAAACGTTGAAACGAAGCACTGCGATACAGAATGATAGGTATTTCTCGTGATAGGTATTATCAACTATTTTAATAATATATTTGTTTTCATTTTCTGTGACTATGATAATTTCCAAATTCAGTATCAGGAATCTTTATGAAATGAAAATAAAATATAATACAAATAGAATTCTTGAAGTTGAAGTAATGGTGAAAGACACTTCAAAAATTGGAGTTTATCGCCTTAGTCCACCAAAAAATTCCAAACAAAAATAAAGTTTTAAGCCCCTGAGCTGAATACCAAGAAGTAACTGAAGTGGAAAGCTATGGTTTGCTCCGTCTACCTGTATAATCACAATGAAATTGCTTTCCCGCATTTGTTCCAGAGAAAAGATGACGTACAATTGTGATGCACTTTTCTAGTTACGCCCGCTATGTTCTCCTGGATTCCAGCGTTCTCACAACACTTCCTTCATAAATATCTGAGACACTACCGCAAATGGAGTAAAGGTAAATATCAAGAAGAAAAACAAATACAATTCCTTCAGTAGCAATACTTCTCACGAAGTCTATGCAGAAGGTTAGACACCAGACGTTTTTATGCTCCATAACTATCAGGTACACGCCCAGCGTTTAAACATTAGAAGCAAGGACAACGGAGAGTTGAAAGGCAATTATCATTATATATTTTACGAAGGAAGTACGTATAATTTAAGATCATGCTATAACTACTACGTTTGATATAATCTTCAAACCAGAGGATGAAAATGACTGGTGGTTTTAAGTGTTTGGTATAAACAGTATCATTGACTTACTTCAGTGAATTCGAAAGAAATCTTAACACACCTTTTGTAAAGCATTATATAATATACATAAATAAGGTTAAATTGAACCAAATGTAATATATATATATATATATATATATATATATATATATATATATATATATATATATATCCTCGTGTTAGGGTAAAATGAAAATTGCAAATACCAAACTTTTAAAAAAACGTTATTTATAAAAGTTTAACACATGTTTTTAGTGACCAGCTTAAGACAAACCATGAGGTTGTAGTGAATTAAACAACGCCTTGGAACGAAGAATATATTCGCAAAATCGAGCTCATATTTACACACGATTTAACACGAACAGTTAGAAAACTACTTCTGAACTGACATTTAAAATTATCTAAGCAAGAAATTTAATTTTAAAATTTGTGGAAGCGATTACAACACAACTTATTTTAAAATTCTTAGTTAGACGTACCTATTTCTGAATAAGGAAATTTAAACAAGATGAGAACGAGATTCTGTGCTAGGTCCTTTGTTGACAGACCAGTCGACACAAACTCACAAGTGAATTCAGTTATTTTATTATCAAATCGCTAATCCAACCAAAGTCACTGCTTAATCACAGCTCTACCAAAGCCATCCTTATCACCACGTCCGTCGCATTTCACTCCTTCTTAGAACAGCACTGCTATCGGTTAACTATCATAGTCATCGTTATCGCTGACACTGCTAGTGTCACTGTCGCTGACACAACACTGTCGCTGTGACTGACAGTGCCATTGTTGCTGTCACTGCCGGTGCCGCTGTCGCTCTCATGGTCGATCCAACACTCACTGTCACTGTCGGTGCTACTGTCGCTGTCACTGTCATTGTCGATCCGACTGTCATTGATGGTGCCACTGTCGGTGTCACTGTCGCTGAAACTGGTACTATCATTGCCGCTGTCACAATTGGGGGCGACTGTCGCTGTTACCGTATGTGCGACTATCTCTGTTGGTTCCACTGTTCCTGTCAACTACTCGCTGACTGACACTTTTGCTGTCGCTGACATTGTCACACTCACTTTCGCTATCAAAGCGTCCTGAGCCATCGTCGCCGTCAAGCCACCCTCACCCTCCCATTGCTTTTCTTCCCGCCTCAACCAGCCACCGTCCCCGCAGACGCATTTCCGCTGTATCTCTCAATGATACTGTCTCTGTCACTATCGACGACGCTGTCAGTGCCACTTTCGCTGACAACTGTCTTACCGATACCGATGGTGCCACTACCGATGTCACTGTCGCCGAGACTGTGCCCTTGTCGCTGTCATTGTCGTCGTCACCGTTGGTGTTACTGTCGTTGCCACAGTCCTGCCACTGTTCCTGCCCCTGTCGTTGTCATATAATTGCAGTCGCTCTCGGTGAAACTGACGCTGTCGCCGACTGCCGCTATCAGAGCGTCCAGAGCCACCGTCGCCGTCAAGCTATCCTCACCCTCCCATCGCTCTTCTTTCCGCCACAACCAGCCTCCGCCTCCTCAATCGCATCTCCGCTCTCCCTCTCTCTCTCACTGATATTGAAGCGGCAACTGTCGGTACCGCTGTCGGTGCCATTTTCGCTGGTGACTGTCGGCACCACTATCGATGCCACTGTCTATGCCACTGTCGCTGAGACTATCGGTGCCCTTGTCACTGTCATTATCGCCGTCCCTGTTGGCGCCACTGTCAGTGCTACTGTCGTTGCCACCATCCTGCCACTGTTCCTGCCCCAGTCGTTGGCATATACTTGCAGTCACTCTTGATGGCACCGACTACCGCCATCAGAGCGTCCAGAGCCACCACCGCCCTCACCCTCCCATCGCGCTTCTTCCCGCCACAACCAGCCTCCGCCCCCGCAGACGCATCTCCGCTGTCGCCGTCGCAGCGAGCAGGGCCTCCGCCTCCGCCTCCGCCGATCGACGCACAGCCGCGCCCGGACCAGCGCCCGGCCCGGCGCCCGGCGTGCATTAGGGCGGCGGATCGGGACTTCGATGTACTTGGCCACAACTCAAACACAATTCCCGCTAATTACATACGTCGTGAATGTTTGACTTTGCGGAATACCTTCCGTGTTTGACGGGCCGGGGCCGGAGCATTTCCCGCAGGCGGCGAACGGCGCGAGGCGGGGCGGGGGCGGGGGCGGGGAGGGGGCGGGGCGGGGCGGGGGCGGGCGGGGGCGGGGCGGGTGCAGGGCGGGTGCGGGGCGGGTGCGGGGGCGGGGCGTGGGCGGGGGATGGGCGGGGTGGGGGGACAGTGGGAGAGGGTACAGGAGCGGAGAGGTGGGATGGGCGGAAACTAGAGCGTAGGGGCATAATGGGTCATTGCGTTGGTTGAGAACCTTCCCAAATGTTGACGCCACGGACCCGAGAAATATGGGTTGTAGAAGAAATGGATTTCGGAAGAAAAATGTTGCATTGCGTGCACACGATATAAAAGTATAATATTCTGGACTAACAGCATTGTAGGAAGAATTTAAAGAAATGACTTGAAGCATTCCGTGAATAAATTACAGGTAATAATTCAGAAAGCGTGTCAATAAAAATGTTTCCTAAAATTGAAATATGCTTTGTAAATACTTGTGTACAATTTATATTTATACAGTTAATAATAATGATAATGATAAAATGATAATTATAATTATTATTTCATTCCCCACATTTATGTTGTCTTCGGCCATTTATAAACAGTTTGAGGTTTTATACATTTTCTATTCACGTGTTATTTTACGTCCACACTATAGTATCGACGGACAAAATTAACAATCGTACTCTTCTACAATAGCGTCATTCAAAATTTGGCAGAAATAAATTAATAATAAACAAGAAGAGGCTTTTCAGACTATCTGAAGTTGTAAAGGTATATCCATGCTACGCAACTTTATCGCGAGAGAGAAACTGTATGTTGCTGCACTCACTAATCCAATGGATGTTAATATAGATGTTTCAATTGCAAACATAAAATTTTCTAATTTCTTGCGAAAAACAAGTTTTTTTTAGTTTGGCCATTGTTGGAGTAAATGTGCCGTACGTGTGAGAAAGTTTCGTGATATATTTTCTTCGACGATTTACGCAAATACTATATAATACCAAAATCACTTGGATATGTGGTAATGTCAATTGGGTAAGCAATAATACAAAATATATTCGTAATATCATCACCGAAAAGTTTTTAACACGAAGTGTCGCATTGCCTGAAAACACCAATGTTATGTGACTATTCATACACAATTGTTCATATCAATTCATTGCACCATGAGTTATGAAAATCTAAATTTATCTCCAAGTTTGTAGTTCCCTATACATTAATTTCACATTCAACATTACATCCACACTTGTTGCCGTCACTTCAAAGGGGTCTGTAGGATGTAATCTCAACCTATCGCTAATGAATCAAAGGAACCCATGGAAAGGGCGGAAGACGCGGGTAAATTACGTCGTTAATAAGCAAGACTTGTTTCTACGAGCGCATTCTCTGCAAACAAGGAAGGACGCAAAACGCGTTGCGAAGAAACGTACGATTCCCGTTATCCTCAAGCACATTCCACGAGCGCTTGTGCAGAGTTGAAAAAGCGAAACTAAAGAAGATAATCAGAATTGTTTTCATTGCACAATGCTACTACCGTGGAAGTGTAATTTTTGTTACAAAGAAGGAAGCCACTTCATACCGTTGGCTAGAATCATACACGGCCGTGTGACCCTTTTTTGCGACTTTAGGCCAGCAACATTTCCTTTGACTCACCTTGTCACACCGTCCGAAACGTTTAAACGAAAGAACGAAAGAACGAAAAACAAATAACGAATGAAAGAATGAACGATCGGCCGAACGAATGAGAAGAATAATGAATAGTATTAACTACCTACCTACTTACCTACGTTTTGAAGTGTTCATTTACCGTGATAAGAAGTGATCTTACCATGTTGTGGGGACCGTGAAGCCATTGTCAAATCACGCGTCCCGTACGGGTTTCATTAAATCCGATAAGGTACTAAATCCAAAATTGAACAGACCACTACGAACAAAAATGAGGAGGATAAGAAGACAAAAATGAGAAGGAGACGGTAAAAAGAACGGGCATTCTAACTGATCCGTGAACGATAGTAAATAAAAAATATCGCCACACATTGTTACTTTCTATTTAACGCTTCATGCTCTAACCTTTTTGTTTCTTGCAGGTTCGTTGGTGGCAGTATTATTGTTCATCTTTCAATTCCCACCAGCAACATATTACACACTTACCTACTCAATAATCACGTTTAAAGTAAAGGCACAAACGACACAAGAAAGGGGAATTTGCGACAAAAATGTCAAAATTTGCTGCACGCAAACCCTACTCTCTGCTGAGATCGACAACACTGGTGCCAAAAATTAGAGCCGGTTCGCCCGTATCGTCGCCCTCAATCAGTACCCAAAACTTTCCCACATTTCTCACCATCCTGCCTCCAGGCGGCCTCCTCATTCTCAAGCCACACACGGAGCGGCGGTTCACGCGCCCGGTAACCGCCACGGAAATCCGCGAGGCGAGCAGCTTCAGCGACGCGGCAGGGAGCGGAGCGCAGCGGAGAGGCGTGGGTCAGCAGAGCAGACGGTAAGCAGATCGGGGGAAGTGGCGGCGGCGGCGGCAGACGCAGAGGCTTCGTTAGCGGGCGGGCGAGAGGGACGCAATTACTAATCAAGTGTTCTTGCGGAGGGCGCAATCAGCGGCACCAAGGCCGCCCCTCGACTCCCACCCGCCCACCGCACGCCGCGCTCGACCGCCCGCTTCCGCGCCTTCCCTCAGACGCCGGCGGCGGCGGCGGAGTAGGAGGTGGAGTCAGAGGCAGCGGCGGCGGCGGTGCCGGTAGCGGTGGCGGCGGTGGCGGCGGTGGCGGCGGTGGCGGCGGTGGCGGCGGTGGCGGCGGTGGCGGCGGCGGCGGCGGTGGCGGCGGCGGCGGTGGTGGCGGCAGCGTTTTGTGGCGGCGGGAGTGGCGGACGCGGTGTTGGAGGTGGTGGCGGCGGCCGCGGTGGTGGCGGCAGCGTTTTGTGGCGGTGGCGGCAGTGGCGGCGGCGACGGTGGCGGTGACGGCGGGAGTGGTGGACGCGGTGTTGGAGGCTGTGGCGGCGGAGGTGGTGGTGGTGGCGGCGGCGGCGCTGGGGCGGCGGGAATGGCGGACGCGGTGTTGGAGGCAGTGGCGGCGGCGGCGGCGGCGGCGGTGGCGGTGGCGGTGGCGGCGGATGCGGTGGTTGTGGCGGTGGCGGCGGCGACGCCCACACTCCGCCACCGTCGTGACGGCGGGAATGGGGGTCGCAGGGCGGGTGGAGAAGCCGACGGGGGCACGCTTCGCCGTCGGTTGACGAGAATATTGACAGAGGGAGCTCTGGGTGAGAGGGTGACCGTTGTTTCCGGGGAATGATCATGGATGCAAAGAGTGAGTGGCGCGGAGGGAGGACGGAGGAATGAAGAATCGTTCACATACCACAAACATCAGCGTCGGAGAGACCGAAGAACAATCAAATGGAAACGTTGGGAATGTCCGGTAAAGCTCAAGTTACGTTACGATGGTCAAGAAAAGGAATTCGAGGCGAAAGAAGTAAAAGATCGAAAGACTAAAGTTGTAAAGTGCTAGTGCATAAATAAATTGATGAGAGCAGGGAAATAAATGCAGGGTGGCAAGGAACTGGCAAATGACATTGAATACACAACAGCGAAGAAGCCAAGAGGACGAATAACTGGACGGGAAGTACCGGACAAATGGCATACTGAACTACGGGACATCATAAACGAAATCGGTCGCGAAGTTGTCGAAATGTCAAGAAACAACAGAAGCTCGCCAGAATGTGCACACAATTCCGGAATGTTCTCAAACAAAATAAAGCCAAAACGTGGAGAAGTCGGAGAAAGGTGACACACACAACCAAACCGTGACACCCGACACCGCCCCACGTAGCTCGTCAGAACCACGGAGCGAGCAAACTGCAGGGAGCGGCGCGAGCGGCGTGGACGGACCAAAGCGCCACCCCGGGGCCACTCACAGCGGCGCTGGGGCGTGTGGCCGGCGGCGGATTCGTTACCGCGTCTTCAGCCCGTCGCGTGTCGGGCGTCTAATTCGTTTTGGGGAGGCGTCGTCGCGGAAGCCCCCTCCGCCCCCCTCGTGCCTTGCGCGCAGAGGAGAGCCGAGCGGACCGGAGCGGAGCGGTCAACGCAATCACGCGCGAGCCTCTTAATTTAGCGGCGTGTTGTCCGATCCTCTCGACGGCCGCCGGCGCGCAGGACGCAGAGCGCGCGCGAAAAATCCGCGACGGCGGCGGTGGCGGCGGCGGTGGCGGTGGCGGTGGCGGCGGCGGTGGCGGCGGTGGCGGCGGCGGTGGCGGCGGCGGTAGCCGTGGCGGTGGTAGCGGTGGCGGCGGTAGCGCTGGCAGCGGTAGCGGTAGCGGTGGCGGCGGTAGCGGTGGTGGTGACGGCGGCGGTGGCAGCGACGGCGGTGGTGGCAGCGGCGGCGGCGGAGGTGAAGGCGGCGGCGGTGGAGCCGGCGGTGGCGATGGCGGTGGCGGCGGCGATGGCGGCGGCGGTGGCGACCGCGGCGGCGGCGGCAGCGGTGGCGGCGGCGGCGGCGGCGGCAGAGGCTGCGGCGGTGGCGGTGGCGGCGGCGGTGACGGCGGCGGCGGCGGCGGCGGTGGTGGCGGCGGTGGCGGTGGTGGCGGTGGCGGCGGCGGCGGCGGCGGCGGAGGCAGCGGCGGCGGTGGCCGCGGCGGTGGCGGTGGCGACCACGCCCACCCGACTGGTCGCGGAGCCGATGGGACGCGACGCCTGGATTGTTCCCGCGGAAAAAAACCTTAAGTGCGGAAAAACGCGGCTGTCGGCGCCATCACTGTGTCCGTCGTTGGAGGGAGGAACGAAATTGAGGGAAAGGGAGGCGTGGAATAGGGTGGAAAGAGGTGTCTGAATGGATCAGTCGCCTTTTGAGGAGACGAGGAATGTTTGAAGAATCATAAATACAGTAAGAAACAGTTTTATGCAAATGAGTCAACCAATTGCAAAAGTTAGTAACTCATCGGTTTATTAATTTAATGAAGGATTAGCATTCCAGTGCGCGAACTCTCGCATGTTAAACCCCATCCCTTCCCTATTTTTCCATTTCCATATTAACCCTGTAAAATATATTTTTCTTTAAGACCTTATCCTCCGTTAATTGTTGCATGTGTCTCTTTAAAATTGATAGTAATAAAATACTCCCTTGTCAATACGAACTATTCTTATTTAATATTATAACCGAGCTGAGAGGTACATCCGTGTAATTCAAATGCGTAGAATATGAAGTAATTAGTTTAATTTCACATACAGGTAGAGATTTTACAGGCTCTGAACAGATGGGCGAGAATCGAGAAGCGTCGAACCAGCAAAAATATAACAGAATGTTCAAGAAGATCTCATCACGTCGACTACGGTGTAAGGAACGATTTTTATAAGCCTTTAGCATCAACATTTTAGTTTTTAAGGACCTAAAACGCTTCGTTTAGGAGTAATTTAATGATATAGATTCAAACATTTGGCTGAGTGTTGTGGGCTGCATTTGACATGAATATTTAAATGCGTTTGTTAACAAATTATTCATATGTTTAGAGCCAAAGTGCAATTCATCACGTCTCCGTTAAATTCTCATTCTTTAGAGACCTCATTTATAAAGATTGTTTGTATGTAAAAACCGCAAAAGCATGTATACTACTGAAATAATATAGGAGACGATATATTCGGGTAAGAATTGGTCGCGTGAAAAGAATTATGAGTGAAAATTGCGATCGTCCATTCTCCCACAAAGTCTGTTGGTATGGGAGGGAACTAAAGGTGTGAAATCATCAGAAATTTTGAGAAAAATGTCTAATTCGACCAGTCTGTTTATCGAAGGAAGTGAAAATTTACACAAATTCAAAAATAAATGTTTGCGATGTCATGAAAACTAATAGGTCAATTCCAAAATGCGATGACCAATGATAAACCACACAATGACTCGGAGTGAAAACATTACTTTATCAGTATGATATGTTCTTGTTTTTTAGTTTTTTATATATTGCAGATAATATTGCTTTGTTAAAAAATATAAAAATTCTTTTGATTCGAGGACAGTAAACTTCTTCCGAATTTTTAAAAGGCCATTTTGTAAAAATGAATCGATTCCCGTCAACAACGGGAACATCATGCAATTGTGGAGACGCCTGCAACATGTGTCATGATTACAATGGTGATGGCTTGTTGTATGAAATTTCGGACGTCCCGCATATATTCCAGATTTCTCACCTCACCAACAGAGTTAAATTGTCTTTAACAATTAAAGTGATAATGATAGTAAGAAAAATAACAATTCACTATAATGACTCAGTTGCCTAAGACTATGATGCCGTTGTGTTGTGGTGACATCAGCAACATCTACGGCGTGTACAACAGCAACGTGTGTGGTGCAGAGGTGGCAGCGGTGGTGGTAGAGCTTCGACCGCAATTACGGGGCGCCCAAAAACCCGGCCCGGCACCCGCAGGGCACACCCCTCCCCAGCGCCCCCTGCACCGGCGACAATGCATACTTAACAAGAAAATCAACCCCCTGTCCGTAATTTGTGTACCCCCATTTAGCATAAATTGCATAGCGCTGCTACGCACACAGACGTGCCATTGATCAAACAGCAAATGAATTTCATATTCGCGCACAGAAAGGCCTGATGAATGGGGGGCGGGGCGGGGCGTGAGGGGGAGGGGAGGCGGGACCGGGCGCTGGCTCGGGGCATGAACCTTGATCGCTCCGATACAACACTGCTCCGGCAATATTGCAATAGCTCGTTTATCACTTGGCCCTTGTGTTTGAATGAGCAAACGTCGTCTTGTACCCGTGAGATTTATCTCCCTAGTGGATCTGTATGCTTGCAAGGAGGTTCGTTTGTGACAGATCTCGATTTTTCAAAATCGAAAAAGAAAACAGGTTTTCCTTGCCGTGGTCGTGTTCGTTTACCGACCATAATTTCACCCACACAGCTCGAAGCGTACTATTGTGAACATTGCAAGAGGATGGATGGCGTCTCCAGAAAGTATTGGCGATGCCTGCTGCGCGAAGAAGGAATTCAAGGCCTAGAAGAGGCAGTTCCAGTATATTTCATCCATTATTATTTGCGGGGAGATACGATAAATAAGTCGAGTTGGTCTGTAACCATGGAAGGTAGGAGAGACGGTTGGTATGCAAGCAAAAGTAAGTTATGTGATACTTAAGGTAGTCATTATTTGAAAAGAAAACTACATTACAAATCAAATCAGATCGCATTCTGATGAAAAATAAGTTCACAAAGAGTATAATGAATATGATTTACTTCCCGTTCATTTGATACGCATTCCAACAAACATTTTCAAAATAAATCGCAGGCGTGTACTGGTATGAAAATATTTCCAGATTTTACGGTCAATCTTCTTAATATTAATTAGCATGCTTTTGGTGTTAACTAAGAATAATATATAATACGAAACAAATAAACCTTTATAGTCGGCAATATTAATAAATCACACGCATGTCTCCCAATACTTGAAACGTTGTTTTGATACTGAATCATTTAATAACTTGGAGAACGATCACGATTCCACTATTTTCTAAATGCAAAATATGGCAAAACTAACTTGTACATCTGCATCAAATAAAACATTCTCGACAATATTAAAAACTACCTAAAAATGTCCTTCGATGGCAAAATTAATATGCTCAAAGCAACAGCATTATCAATTTTGCAAAAGGATACGTCTGTTTAAACGTGAACATTCTTTGCCACCGCAGCTACATCATACTACAAACTGCTTGATTGACAAACCTAACGACTGAATAAATAATGCTGAAGTCGAACGACGAAACTGAAACATTCACCTGGATTGGTACGCGTTCTCATACGTAAAACTCAAGGACCTCACTCCTCAATTAATCTATTGACGGGTAACATAAGTAATTATTAAGCATCAATTTCGCCGTACATTACACTGAATGGACTTTTGGGAGGAACATCATCAATATCTGCCGCTATATTGGTCACAAACAACATACACCGCGCTATTCCCAGCTTCGGTGGTATAATGGTTAGCATATCATACTGTTGTTCCCAAATTAGCGACTTGAAACCCGATCGAAGGCGTGGATTTTTACGAGCGAAAAAATCCTTCTAATGCCTTCCTTCGGAGGGGAAGTAAAATTGACTGTTCCATGTTGTAGATTTACTGCATGTAAAATACCAGGACTATAAGAAGCCTATTTCGTCTCTCAAGTAATACTTTCTTTTGACGCTTGATGGAGAAATAAGCGTTAGAAACGTTGTGTAGTGGTGTTATTTAAACATTCAGTAAATGTTATTTCAGTGATCAGTTTACGATTCCGTTACACATCTCGTCGATGCTCATCTAAAACATTGTTGTTGTTTTTGCAGGAAAATTATTTTTGTCTAAGCAGAGTCTTATTTTAAGGCCAAATTAAAAACGCTTTACTCTACATACCGGTTGTCTTGTGAACTATATTAATAAGATTTTTGTAGTAAAAATATACTATTTTCTGAACATATTTTTTAATTTACCTGAAAAATTAGGATTTTTTAATAACCTTACTTTTCTTGAGCACCAATAATATGAAAAAAAAATTTTTGATTAACATTCATTAAATGTCATCTCATTGATAGTTTATAGAGATATTTCACACATACCTCACATGATTAGCCAATACAAAATTAAATAAACTGAAAAAGCATAACATGATTCTCTTGTGCCCTTGTATGTCTTCACTATTGTCCGGTAGGTTGATGGCAAAGGCGTTTGGGTGAGCGTTAAGACGCGACTTATTTCCAGGAGTGTTGGACATTTTCTTAGATATCGCACGTATGAAAAGAACTTTCGAAAAAAAATACTAAGATAAGACAGATTCATCACGTTTCATTCTTTTCATTTATTCTCTTCCTCATTATTCAGCATTTCATACCATTTCATTCTCTTCTTCATTATTGTGCAGAGGGTCCACAAAGGTAGGTAAATATAAATTCAACTGATTTTGAGATCCATGTTTCGTGATCGAAATTCGTTTTTAGATCCCCTCCAACTAACTAATGGTCAGATAAAGAACGAACAGCATGCAATTTTTTAATTGAACTGTACTGAATATTCTTAATTGCTTGAAAAGAAATTCTAGTTATAGGAAATATTAAAATGAATTTCGTGGATGTATTGAATAGGATTTCTACGTAGGCTGCCCCACGGAAGAAGATCAAGGGGGCCATGCTCCCCTCCCATGGTAAGCAACCGGACCATTTCTTCGGAGGTAAGCAAAAGTGAAAGGAGATTAACTGGAAAACGGGTGCGAGGGAAATCTGTCCACAGGATGCAATTGAGCGATTCCGGTGTGCTCTTGTATCAAAATGTTTCTGTTTACCTTAAATCCGTTTGATGATAATTTCCTCTTGGACAGTAGCGCACTTACGGGGGTTTATGAACGCGATTTCTTACAAATGGTACAAAATCAAAATCTTGCATTAGCGCATTTTAGGTAGCAGAGACGATCACTTCTCCCCAATCCTAACTCACAGTCCCGCGGCGCCAAACCGTCGCAAAGGAGGAACAGCTGCCGAAACGACCACCGGCCAAATTCGTAGGAACACTTCCCACGTGTTAAATGGCTTACAAGTAATTAACTTTCGAATGCATTAGCAGGCGGTGCGCGCCGCGCCGAGGCGTGTATCACGTGTCACTCGCGTGGCTCAGCACCGCCCCCAGCGACACGTGTCTTGCAGCTCGTTTTAGCTGCGTGCGCTGAGAAGCAACTACTAGCAGCCGCTTGCGATAAGAATCGCCAAATTGAGCTGTCTGGGTTTCGCAGAGAATGGTTTCCGTTTTGTTTGAGCACGATGGGAAAAAAAGAAGGAACAAAAAACGCTGGCGATGATGCCCTTGGATCCTAGAGGCGCTCTTTGTACTTGATAGTTTTTATGGGAACAGGTGCTTGTGGTGGTGGTGATGGTGGTGGTGATGGTGGTGGTGATGGTGGTGGTGATGGTGGTGGTGATGGTGGTGGTGATGGTGGTGGTGATGGTGGTGGTGATGGTGGTGGTGATGGTGGTGGTGATGGTGGTGGTGATGGTGGTGGTGATGGTGGTGGTGATGGTGGTGGTGGTGGTGGTGGCGATGGTGGTGGTGGTGGTGGTGGTGGTGGTGATGGTGTACTGAAATACACCAAGTTTTGGTTTGTGAACACTTGCTTCTGATGGAGAATTCTGAGCGAAATATATCTTGTAATAGACGTGCATGTTTAACATTCTGAAAAAATAACTACAGTTTTGAACGTAAATTTACTCACATAATATTGCTCCAACATTAAGATGCATCAAGTATCTTAAGAATATTTAATGCAAGAGGGCTACTCTTCTGTTGAAGTTAGTTTTTCTTGTACTTTTTCCTGTTTTCCTGAACATTTGTTAATAATTTCCCCTCACAAGTAGGGATTTAAATATTTAAAAAGTAAATAAATTTAAAGCAAGGGTAGGGACAATATGAAAGCGCCGTTATCGACTAAGCTCTTTTCTTCGCGATGTACTATCTGATTCCAGATTTCCTTGCTTATAGAAGAAGACACATTATTATTCCAAAGACTTAGGAGGTACCTTCCACTATATACACTGGATTTTACTGTGAAGCGATTAAATTAACAATATCTTAACAAATAAAAATTAACGGAAAAACTAAGTACCAACGTTATCTAAAGAATTACAGTTTTATAATTGTCTCCAACATTTCCCTGCCTTCTAAAAGTGCAGATTTTCCTACCTTTTTTCAGTTTTTCAGAAAGTGACCTTCATGTTTATGTTTAATTGTAATCAATTTTACAATTTTATCTGAACGCTTCCAATCGTACGTACATGCATGCGTGTACAGTTTTTCGAAATAGGCCTATCTTAGAAATCGTATTTATGTAATTTATTAAAAAAATAAATTGAACAATATTCAACTTTTAATTCTAGGTCAAATACAAAAATTAAGAAAAATACCCATACCATTTTCAACGGAAAACATTCAACTTGCATCCTTCTAAAATGCACCACCACCTCAAACAACACGAAATCATTTTCCCATCCTCAAAACATCATATTTACAAGCAAAAAGCGGTCGTGCGCAAACAAAAAGCGGGGAAAATTCTAATGAAACCTATAAATCCACACCATTTCCCGGATTTACCGCACGCTCTATTCAGCGCGGGCCCCAATTTCCAAGAAAACAAAGTGTAAATCAAGCGACGACGCGAGTGGCGTTTCCGCATGTGGCATGGCGTCGCCCCGGACACTCTGCGAAATGGGATCGGCGGGGGCGGCGGAGGGGCGCCGGGGGACGGGGCCTCTGGGATCGAGCGGACCGCAGGAAGACCACGGCGCCGAACTGCATAAACCTCCGACGCGGCGAGAGCGGAGCGGCGCGGGGAGGGTCGGGGCGGGGCGGACTGCGGCCGGCGGCAGAGAGCCTGATGAGCCGGGGTTTGTATTCTTGCGCTAAATTGATTGGAGCCTCGAATTAATTGCAGCCCATCCGCGCCGCCCGCGCCCGCGCTCCGCCAGACGAACTGCTGCCCCCCCCTCCACCCGCGCGGTTGCCTCCGCAGCGGAGGCGGAGGTGGTGGTGGGGGAGACGGGGACAGCAAAGGTAGTGGTGCTGGTGGTGGAGGCGGGGGAGCTGAGGAGTGGGTGGTGGGAGAGCCAGCGCTGGGCCGATGGGGGTGACGGAGGCGATAGCGGGGGCGACGACGCGGATGGCGGCGGTGAAGGCAACGGGAGAGGTAAGAGTGGAGTTGACTATGGGAGACGTAATCATTGGGAACGATAGCGGTGGGGCGAGCGGCAGATGCAACGAAGGAGGGAGCGAAAACGGCGAGGGAAAGGGCGAGGGCGAGGGCGATAGTGAGGGTAAAGGCGAGGGCGAGGGAGAGGGAGTGGGAGAGGTGAGAGAGATGGCGAGGGAGAGGGCGAAGGAGAGGGAGAGCACGAGGGAGAGGTCGAGGGAGATGGCGATGGCGAGGGAGAGGGAGAAGGCGAGGGAGAGGGCTAGGGAGAGGGTGAAGACGAGGGAGATGGAGAGGGCGAGGGCGAGGGAGAGGGAGATGGAGAGGGCGTTGCAGAGCGGAATCCCGCACTCTGCAGAGATAGAGGCGGTGCAGCAGCAATGGGGAATAGTGGAAGCAGCTGCCAGTGCAGCGGTGCAGCAGACTGAGGTAATGAAATGGGAAGGAGGTATCGGCGGTGGGAACGGAATAGGAACCGATGCCGACGATTAGTAGATTAGGGAGAGGACGGAAGTGATGGTTAAGTCATCGGTGTTTGTGGAGAAAGCAAGTACGAGGAACAATATATGTAACGTTCGTGTTTGTAGAGACAGCAGACAATATGACGCAGCGCAGAGTAGGTGTCGTAATGTTGAAGAAGGTGCCAAAATCAACGAAATGTATTTAAAGAAGAATCACAATAACCCAAAATAGAAAAGATGAAGAGGACTGAAGAAACAGAATGAAAGACACTTTTTCAAAAAAGCTAGTCATGCAAAATAAAAGAGAGGAGAGGATACTTATAAAATTTATTAACGTCAAGACTGACGAACATCAGAAAGGAATAAACAAGTAAGAAAGGCTACAGAGATAGACAGAAGTGAAGGCTGAAATACATCTAATACGACACAAAATAGCGAAGAGAAGTCAGCAGCTGCAGGCGCGAAAGGGACGAATATTAAGGAGGCTACACACACACATACACACACATACACACACACACACACTAATGAAAAGAGACACTAAAGGCGACGAATGGGTGGTGATTGCAAACGCCGAAACGAAGTCCTGCCGGAGGAGGCAATACGAGCGGAGGGGTGGCTACAGGGGGGGCAAGCGAAGGGGAGGCAGCGAAACCAGCGGAATCAGGAAGGGCTCGGCGGGGGATGAAAGGGCGCGGGCAAAGCGGTATTGCGCTCGCCCTAGATGGCGCCAGCTGCCTCCTCCCACCCTCCGGAGGGCTGCTACTCGCCCGCCGAGCACCCCGCGCGAGATTGCGACACACAGGGGCGGTCCGCCCCCCCACCCCACCCCCACCGCTCACGCCGGACGTGGAAAGGAAGCTTTGAACACCCGCCGCCACCCTCGCCTCCCCGTCCTCGTCCCGATCGCGTTCGATAAATTAATTGGTAACTCGCAATCTCACGGCCGCGTTAGCTCATTTCTGAGCGCGTTGCACATAACTTAACAGGCGTGGATTGATAGGGCGTTCCTCGCACGGGTCCTGTGCTAAGAGACTGGCGATCGTTTCTGGCCAAGTCCTCCAGCGACAAAGAGCCTGTGGAATTCTCTAACCACGCGCGCTGGACCGCCATAGCCCACTGAAACGCACAGCAAGCGCGTGCCCGCACACGCATGCGTGTCGCGCAAAAGAAATAGTATGTGGGCTCTGCCAATCACGTACCAATCAATTTCGTATTATGCTCGCTTGGGAGTGAGTTGTACGTAAGCGATTTCCAGCCCGCCCCGCAAATGCTGCATTTTGCCCAAATTTGAGGATGTAAACACGATAACTAACTATAATATGAATCGCAAACTTTTGCATGTTGTTTTAATATTTTACTTCAAATGTAAGTTTAAAATTATGCTCATAGGATGGAAACCGAAAGTGATACGCTCAACATTTATTTTCAGTTCGGTTGATAATTACTTTCCGTCAACAGAAACGTGGGGAAGCGCAATTGCCACAAGTGAAACACGAAAACGTTTGCTTTTTTTTCTGCTCGCAATATATTTACTTCCCCAATGACAAAACACGACGACAAAGCAAAGTAAAACTTTTCAGCAGTGCTCATAATTAAAAGTAGCAAAATCCTTTGTGGGAGGTGACGTTTCCCAACAGTTAAACAGCGTCCCGCAGGAACTGACGGGTGGGGTGGGGTGGGGGAGGAAAGGTGCAAATACACCCAACGCAGTGGACCGTAGAATCATCACTAGCTTCGCAACGCCGCCGTCATTTGTTCTGACACCCGCACATCGCGCGCCCGGTCAGACTGGCGGGCGGGCGGGCGGGCGGGCGGGCGGGCGGGCGGGCGGGCGGGCGGGCGGACGGTCGCCGGCTCGCGCGGCCGTGCGGGAAGTTCCAACATCGGACGCGAGTTAGCGAAAACAACCGGGCCGAGTGACACGAGCCGTGTTCCGGCTAATTAGCAGGTGATGCCAACATAAGCAATAACAAGTCCCGCGCGCGCGCGCCCGCTCGACAAGGAAGAAGTGCGTGCTGCAAGCGTTTACGCCCACGCCGCCCGCAGTTTTCCGGGCGTGCGCGCGCCGGCGGCGGCGGCCGTGCGTGCGTGGCGCGGCTTTCGGCGTGCGCCCCAACGTCCCGCGCGGGCCGCGATTTCCCGGGAGATACTGGCTGCGATGTTGCCACTTTCACGTTTTTCCACTTCTTTATTACTTGCGCTGAAGTATATGGCCCTGGTTCTTAGTCACCTCGCATTTAATATTACGCCTTTCTTACAAATGGCCTTTTTTTAAATTTATTTATTTTACGTCAAAAAAAAAACAGTTAAAAACTGCGTTTGACGTGCTATGGGGAAAAGTGAATTGTGTGCACATTTTCAAAATTCTGTGATCCCTACACTAAGTCATATACTACTTAAATTTTGAATTTTTGAAAGGGAGAAAAAAAACAAAAAAACTCCCATGTAAAAAAATCTATTTTCAAGGGTAAATAAGCAATAAATTTTGAATTTTGAAAGGGAGAAAAAACAAACAAAAAAAACTCCCATGTAAAAAAATATATTTTCAAGGGTAAATAAGCCTAATAGCAACCCGTGGCTGCTGCGGTGGTAACGGTTCTGCATTACGCCTGAGTTCGAGTGACGTGAAAGGTATTTTCCCTCTGTGATTGTAGCTAGGTAGGTAATCATTATAATCAATGTTGTGATCGGTATTTCAGCAAGAAATTTTAAACAACAAATTTTACATTTGTTCGAAACGATAACTCTTGCACATTACTGAGCTTACTCGCTGTTGACGTTGAAGGTGGGCATTCGCCGCCCTCGATGCTCGCAATTATGCTTTATTCACGAAGGGGGAATATTGATTAGATGATAAGTGTTTCAATTTCTTTAGACGTGTAAGGTCGAAACTAAATTATCTGACGACAAAGGCTGTATGATGTTTTTCGATAAGGTATTGATGTTTTTACGCTAGAATGTGGCACGAAGGGAAATTACTCCGTATCTAAAAAATCTTTAATTTTTTTCATAATGTCTCGTAGGTTCAAGAACCAGTTATTCAAAAAGAAGCCCAACGCACTCTCCTTTCCTACTACAACGAACATGTCAATTAGAATAGATATAAGACATTTTTTGATCCATCTTTTTTGTGTTACTTACCAAAAGTAAATAAAACGCAAGATATACAATTTCTTCTAGCGGGTACTCACCTGAAACAAAAAAAGAAATGTGTAAGTTTCTATTATTAATGAAAAGAAAAAACACTCATTTTACAGTTCAAACATGCAATTTTTGCTTGAATGATAAACAGATAAATGTATTTCTTTATTATGAAATAATGGTAAAATGGTAATGGTAAACCAGTAAATAATCTTGCAAATTATTCATTTATAAATAACATTAATGATTTTAACACTTGATCTGTATTACCTTTCGATTTGACAATTTCTGTACGAGATAAATTCTTCAAATATAATAAGAAATGTTAGTTCGCATTGAATTAAGTTGTAATTAAAGAGAGAGCAATCTGACAGAGTCGACAAATCCAACGAAAACAATACCCGTCACCAAGAAACAGGAACTATAGTCCAATGAATAAGTAAACGCAAAAAAGAATACCACGAGAGTAGTATGACAAAGAAAAAAGTACGTAGTAAGCAAGACAGAGAGACAAAAGATGTGAAGAACATTCAGAGAGCTGTAATGAAAAATTAATATTGAAGTAAGAAAAGATGAGTTGGTATGAAATGGAACAAAAATGTTTCCTTTCAAGACTGTGTACATAAAACCAAATGTGAAAGGCAAGAACTCAGGACCGTAAGTTCTGAAAAAAAAACCAACAAAGAATCTAAATCTATTAGCACGATGTAAATAAAATTTAAATATTTAAAAAATAATTTAAAATGTAGATAGATGTGTCGCTGAAACAGTGCTGCCTTACATACTGACCAACGCCTGAATAAACTGATTTGTAATAAACCTTTTAAGAAATATGGAAAAATGCCGCTCTCCTCTACATTACATTATCTTAACTTTTCCTAAAATTTCGATAATTTTCGTGACCTTATAGAGTCCATGCACCACATATTACAGCAAGCATTCATCATTAAAAGTGCATTTTACACTGGGAAGTGAACAGTAATAATCATATCGTTACGTTCCTAGTTACTTAGACAATGCAATGCTTCACGCATCATTTGCTTTCATTCTGGGATAATTTTTTCTCTTATTGCCCCACTTTAACGAGTGTTTTGGCTGTCATACACAACACAAGGAAGTCTTGATTACATACACATTAATAACTCAAGTTGATATCACGAATGTTATTTTCCTCCTTTCGTGCATTCAATTCTCACAGATCTCCAATTTATTAAAGCTCAATTTTTTTTCCTTCGCATACATACATAGTGTTGGGTATCCCAAACCTCGATAAGTCAAAGTAATCGATAAGTCAAATTACTTTTCTTTCTCTTCAATTTCGACTCATCGAGGTCACACATATCTCAGCTCTGCCCACCACCTAGACGGAAACGCGGGCGGTGAGCGACGCACAGCCGCACCCGATCGCCCGCGGCCGCCCGCACTGCCGCCCGCCCCGCGCCATCGCCCAGCGCAGGCAAAACAAGGGGCCAGGCGGCCGGCCGGCCTTTTGGCAGCGGCGGCCGTTACGCATTGCAGGATTTAGCCGAGGCATCGGCCGGGCGGACGGGCGGCGCAGGCGGTGCGGGCGGCGGGGGCGGCGGGGGCGGCGGGGACGGCGGGGGCGGCGGAGCGGTGGGGGCGGCGGGGGCGGCGGGGTGGGGGTGGGGGGCTGTCCAAATACAACAAACTATAAGACAACAAAAATATGAGCAAAACAAAATAGTAGCTATAAAAACACAAATTGCACTGAGGATCATGAAATTCATTAAACTTATTTTGTTCATTTCATTCTGTTCATTAGAAGCTTTAAGCCGATATGTAAGCAAAACAAATTAGTAATCATAAAAAACACGAATGACACTGGGGATCATCATCTTTTTGCTGTTCGTATCCCAGCTGTCTCCATGATGTCCTCTCTTGGGCAAGTTTCGTTCAGGTGGGACCAACTACTTTGCTTAGCTCGTCTGCCCATCTTCACCTCGGTCTCCCTTGGTTCCTCCAACCAAAGCCGGGGGTCCCAGGTTGTTGCAGTATATATCCATCCTTGTTGGTCTTGTGTTATGATGTGTTCTCCACATGCCATTTGCTCATTTTGGCTTGCTGATCTGGTATACTGTGTATTAAAATTTTGTTGAAATATGATTACTCTCAATGAAACTATGAAACTCCCAATAGAAGGCTAAAAATTAAAACAATATTTTTGCCTCAACGGATAAAAATATCATTTTAAGTTTACAATTCAAAAAACAAAAATAAGACAACACAATTAAAATAAGTAAAAAAATGTATGGAAATTACCGGCTTTAGTGATTTGAAGAATTGGGTGTGATATAAGGGCTCAGTCACGCCAAATTAAGAAAGTTGTCTGATTTCAGCCGTCAAAACTCAAAGTGAAGACCCAGCTCAGGTCTTTCATCAACTAAACTTCCCCACTTTCAAATAAATGTTTCTAAAAGCGACACTATCCAACTGATTGAACATCACAAATGCAGACCCACTTCCTCGTCTTAAATGAACTAGAAATGTTCGAGGAATGAACACGAATTAAATGTTCTAGGAATCCTAAAATTCCACATTTTTTCGGTTACAACTTATTTCTAGTAAGTATTTACAGTTTGTTTTAGTGTATACGAGCCGTTAGACTTTGATCTGCTTATGCCTCGCGTTCTGTACTTGCCCGACCCACATTCGACTGACGATGGTGCGTTAGTCCCTGCGACAAGCCTCGCGAACCACCAGGACACAATTTCTATTCTCATACGCAAAGCCATTTAATTTTCATTGAACGCAAACAGTGCTTTCCATCCGCCATCAGGCACACGGGAACATATCAGAAGGCGCAATTTCCCGAAAAAGTAGTAATCAGTGACTGCAAATGAAAGATACTTCTCGCCTAAAACAACGAAAACTGCCGTTGTGCGTTGCGAGGCAAATAGCCATGTGGCAAGTGATCAGACTGTTTCGCAGAAAACCACCCGCTCGGTAGCGCAGCTGATAGCAAAGGATGCCGAGGATATTTCGCCTGCGGAAGACAGCCTCACGTTCAATCTCACACAGGACATTACTTAGCACACTACCGAGTTTCAAATATTTTGAGGCAGATAGATAGGCAGACAATACACGCAACAAAATTACCTCTGCACAAAAGCGATTCAGATACGCAACGAAAGTAATACATTTTTTGCATCATGTTTTTTTTTCTTTCAATAACACTAAATGAGCATTTAATTTCCCTATAAATATTTCTTATGCGTTATATTCCGATCTAAGTAACGAAACGCGAAAACGCAGCAGTTTGTTTTCCTTCGAATCACATCCATATTAAAGTGCAATACTACCAGCATAATTTATTTTTAATATGTTAATATTAACGATAACGTTGATTGATTATAAACAGCAATCAGGAATTCACATTTGTCCTCATAATTTAATGTATACTTATAAATTATTTGTCATTGTGCTTATTGCATTTGACGATAATACTTTGCACATTAATTTACGCAAACTTGTATTAAACTAAAAATAAAAACATACATGACAAGAAAAAACAAGTCACAATATATCAAGGCACCAACGTACACATATTTATTTTCCACATCTATTGTATTTTTAATATAACATCTGTATTCTGTTATCCCCAAGATATTATTCTAGAAAAAATGAACTCTCTTTCCTACCCATTTGCAAAACTTTTTGAAATACAAACGGAAAAGAGCATTTGCTTCAGTGTTCGGTCCAGGCCTGTTGCCTCCCACCACTCGATCACGCAAGAGCGATATAGTCCGACTTTTTCTTCTATTTCCCTATGTCTTGTCAGCCATATTTAAAACCACTGAAAAGTTAAAAAATCCTACCTGCCTCCGTACGATTACGCAACTAAAAATTTCAGGTTTTCCTTCTGATGTTTTAAACATGTAAAATTGTGAATTACTTCGGAGTGATTGATTTTGGAAACATTATTTCTAGGATGAAAATGTTAGGGATCGCAGCGGAGTGGGTCAGGACCAGCGGGGCGGGGCCAGCGGGGCGGGGCCAGCGGGGCGGGGCCAGCGGGGCGGGGCCAGCGAGCGGGGCCAGCAGGGCGGGGCCAACGGGGCGGGGCTAGCGGGGCGGGGCGGGACTAGCGGGGCGGGGCCAGCGGGGCGGGGCCAGCGGGGCGGG
>BLKR01006810.1:0-49613 GCA_011170035.1 Teleogryllus occipitalis | reverse complement strand
ACCGCACCGCACCGCCCCGCACCGCACCGCCCCGCCCCGCCCCGCCCCGCCCCGCCCCGCCCCGCCCCGCCCCGCCCCACCGCGCACCGCCTGGCGCCCGCACCGCCCAATGCGCGCTGCTCCGCACCGGCTCGCCCCGTTCCGCAGCTCTGCGGATGAAAGCGTAATTGGCGGACCTGACTCTCAGCGCCGCGTGCGTGCGTGCGTGCGTGCTTCTAATTTATATTTACCACGGCGACCATTTTTTCTCCGATCCGCGTGTTTCTTCCAGGGAGTTCTTGGCCCAGGAGAACTCGTTCGAGCGCGGGCAACTCGAACATCGCGCGTAAAAGACGTGCTTTCCGGCGTCATTTCACTGACTTATAACGTAAACGAGAATGAAACATTGCTCACGTGCATTGAAAAAAGAACGATGTTAAGTAAAGCTTATTTTCACACCTTTCTCTGGTGTTGGCAAACGTCAAATGTTTTGTAATGGAATAGATTTCTGTAAAATATGCATGTTTATGAAACTGAAAGCCAGGGGAATTTAATTCTTTGTGGAAACAATTTCGCTTTAAGTCTGTCGAAGCGCAGCAAATTATGAGGGTCGAAAGACAGCGCATTGGCCTGAACTTCCCAGTAACGAAGACATTCTTTTTGATTAGATATTTATCATTTCATCTTCACCTTGTTGTTGTTGTTGTTCTTCTTCTTCTTCTTCTTCTTGATATTCTTCTTCTTCTTCTTCTTCTTCTTCTTCTTCTTCTTCATGTTTTTCTTCTCCTTGTTGGTGTTCTCCTTGTTCTTGTTCTTCTTCTTGTTCTCCTTGTTCTTCTTCTCCTCCTCCTCCTCTTTGTTCTTCTTCTCCTTGTTCTTCTTGTTCTTCTCCTTCTTCTCCTTCTTGTTCTGCCTTTCCTTTCAATGGCGCAACATGCAAAAATACATTTTGCCCTGAGGAAGTTCGCATCATGACGGCCGAAGCGCTGGCAACTGTACCTATATTGGACGCGGCGACTTCTTCCGAACAGCCGAGTATATATTTCTCGCCAGGAATCAGTGCATCTTCATTTGAATATAACCTAAATTCGGATTCCTCGTTGTGACTTATTATGTCATGTTAGTGATTGTTATTCAAACTAATTGCAGAACTTCGTATTTTCTCCGTTGTGTATGAAGATCACCTTTGTACAATTATGTTGGTCTATGAAGCTAGGTCCTGACAGAGTCCACAAATTGCTGCCAAGCTTGGTTGCGACTGGCAACGTGTGAGGGTTTAAATCTAAGATGATGTTGGTAAGGAGGTGGCGGATTCTTAGAACTTCGGCTGTGATCGTATGAGAGCTGAGGAGGTCGAGATAAGATTTTAAGGAGAACTAAGTTAAGAATTAGTCTGTTTTCAGGCAATCACTCGATATGCCAAATTGGCTTCGATGCAGTAATGTGGTTAACTTGGGTATGAACTGAATGTCAATAGTTTTGCTGCTTCCATTCAAACCAAACATTTGAGCGAGAGAGTGATTTTTCTCAAGTTGAAAATGCTGCATTTGTGGAAATCGTTGTTCCTTTCGATATCAACAGATGGTGGATTGGCGCGGGAACGAATTCCTTCACGGGATGTTGTGTAACTTTTTCTCACCCTCAACATCGCATGTAACTTAATTTAATTATTCTTTTATAGACTGACAACCCGAATAGCTCATTTAAGAGCCATATCATTATTCGTTATCTTGCACTTCTTGTCGAATCGAAATACTGTTTTTCGGTATGGATCTTGTTTGAATGAAGAGGTTATTGGAAAGTGTCATATTTTTTCATTACATCGTTAGAACCACATTTCCTCTTATCAGTAATTTCCAGGAGAAGTGAAAATTGCTTCAAGAGTGCCACCCGTGGCTGATAAGTCTCGTTAAGAGTGCTTCAAACGAACAGGATATGAATGAACGGGATGTGAGCCGCGTTGATAGTGTTATGATTAGGGGGCGGATTTTAATGAAATGGCATTTGTTTTCTTTCACTTTAGAACAATGCCGTTTAGTATAGAAATTCATTTTATGTTATGACAAAAAGAAATGACAATACGTCATTTTTTTTGCATTTTTATCGATTTCGGCTAATGTCTTTTTTTTTTACTTTTCCCGTCATTTTTATGCATTTTCGCTGATTTTATCGATTTTAATGTATTTTTAATGGAACGTGCTTCAAATAATATTTTTTTTATGCTACAAATGTTTTCCACAAAATACCTAAGTACTTATACATTGTAGCCTATGCGATTTCTTCGCTCAGATGTTTTACTGTCAGACATTGTGAGTATGTAATCTGAAGTTCCTGTGACGTCAGTCAGCGTCATCATTGGTGTTCAGCCGATTTCGGGATAACTAAAGACAGATATATTCTGATAAAGAGCGGTCCAAACCTAACGTTTGCAAGTTGAGTTCACTTGAACGAAAGAAAGAAGCCTCGATCAGTAGCGTATCCAACATCTTCAGTTGTTCATCCAAACTAGTTTTGACCACATTTTAAGAGCATTTTATTGTTCATTTTGGGGATATTTTAGAACATCAAAAACCGCCCCCTAGTTAAGATTGTCTTCGACCTGTGGGTCATGTATCTGTAGACGTTAAAACAATCATTGTACAACATTAACAGTGATCCCTTAAATCACATTCCTTAACGAATTGTAAAATTGTTTTGAATATTATTATTTACACCATCGTTCGTATTTCATACTGTAGAAAGCATAGCCACTTTCACACGATTTCCTCCAATATTACATATATAGTATGTTTCGAATAAAATAAAGTAATATGTGATTGACTTTACTGAAAACAACCAGTCGCAATTCGTGCTAATTTCAATACTAACTGGCTGTCACCTTAGAAATGCCAAGGTGTCTCACAGTTGTGAATTACGACTACTTATGTTAATGTGAACAAGGATCTTACGTCGGTGTATTTATGTGGATATAATACTGAAGAGTTATGTATACTGTTCTCATTAGAGTCTGCAGGTTAAGATAGCGTATGTGTGTGTCTGTGTGCGCGCGTACCACGCGTGTGTAGTAAGCACTATGGACAAAGTCGCTACGAAATGGTTTGTGCTACAAATAAATGATCGTTTACTTGAGGTAGGATTTCGTCCAAGGAAATTGAAACTTCTCTAATGTAGTTTCGTTTGCTTGGTTTTGTATTGATACCTTTCCATTTTTTAATTTTTTTAATCCTCGGCGTTCTATTTTTCAGTTTAAAGGTTGAATTTTTTTTCACACCGCTGTTCTACGTCACTTATGTAATTGAACTAATTCAGTTGTAATCATAAGAATTTGCATTGTAAAAACTAATAGACTATTTCCGTATTAAAGAATTCGAAACGTGTAGTTGAGAAAAAATGAATTTTATTTTAGCATAGAGTTTAAAAGAAATATTTTTTTTAATAGTGTGAAGTACGTTTAAGTGATGGTGCAGGTCTCATGTTCGTTAAAAAGGCTGATTTTTCGAAAATTTCAACAGTTCAAAATTTTTTCGGCGTCTTCCTACAACTAAAATATTTAAGACAGAAATTTTTCACTTAATGAAGTGTGTTCCTTAAAGATAGATTTAGAAACAAGGACATATACAATTTGTCGAAATTTTTAGTACTTTTCGCGCAGTTTTGCGCAAAAATACGGGCCAGAAAGTACTTGCTGTTTTAGCACCACTAGTGCAACCACTATTGGCATCAGTTGGCGCCGCGTTGCATCGCACTCCGTTTGCGCTGCTGAATCTGCCGCACCGCGCAGCGCCGCACCCGGTCACGTGATGTTCTTCTTTTAGGTTCTTTCGCCTGCAGTCTGCTCCATCATTCATCTACCCGCTGCTCCTGTGAACCGTAATGTATGACCGGTAGCGGTAGCTTAGTGCAACAACTGATGTCACTGCAGCGCCTCTGACCGGGAGGTCCTAGGTTCGAGTCCTGACGGCGGCAGGATTTTCGACACTAGCTTTTCAGTTAGGTCGAATTCAGTCGCTGTCTGGAGGAGAATTCTAGCGGCCGATCGGTAGTTTCCGTGGTTTCTCCGATCAACACCAGGCGAATGCAGGAGCAGTACCCTACCAAACGGGCCACGGACCGCGCGCGATCTGTCCTTCCTCTTCCTTGTCCTCTCCTCTCCTCTTACACACACACACACACTCTTACACTAACATGCACCACACTATCACATATTCCGGGAGACCGGTCGGGAGCTTAGAGCTTGTCCCGGCTGGGGCGGTGCCCCGCTGGTGGGAGAGTCCTGGTTAGGGGGGAAACCTCACTAGCCGACGGTAGGTCGGCGCCGGATCTCGCCATCAAGCGGGGGAGGATCACCGCTATCTCCCGAGAAAAAACATGCACTACACTAACGGGACTAATGACCGAAGCAGTTGACGCGCCCGGAAACTCGATAAAATCAATCAATCAATCGTAATGTATGGTACATACTTTACTTCACGCACTCAGGCCACCCGATGTTGGCAATTGTCAACCTCATTCGCCTGAAGTCGGAGTATGCTTCAAAACTATTGCCACGTAGGATTTGTCCACTCTTTCCGAATAATAAAAATGTTTTTGATGGTATCGCTGATACAGTAGATCCAAAGAACAACTGTTAGTATAAAAAGAGGATAATTGTTTTGTGAATCACAAACGTTTTCAGCTTTAAAATTATTTTATTTTCATTTTATGCTGACTTTTCGCCCAAACTTTTGGTGCACTCCAGATATTATTTTGCTCAGAAATGAACCTTTCTACCATTTAATTAATCTTGAAATTCTTCTTTGTTACATTTTACTCATCTACAATTTTGAAGTAATTGTCCATTTGGAATATCAGTGAACGTTCTTGCGATTGAAATAAATCTATGAATATATCCACAATGTAGGATGAAACGTCAGCATATGATTAAAATAAAATAATTTTAAAGCTGAGATTTATGTGATCCACAAGACTGTACGTGCAATTGTAAGATTGTACAAATGTATTTAGATGAACATTAAGTTTAATTCAGGAATTATCCAGATTCACACACCGTAACGGATACTTTATTTCTTCCATAAATAAATTCAATTTTAAAAGCAGTTTTCCGTAATTTTAAAAGTCCCTTTTCTTTTGGTGAATATTGCCTCGAAACACGACGTCGTGACTGCGTCGTCCGGAAATCTGCCGTCGATTAGATCTCTGAGCTTCCGAGATAAATTTTATTGTATCCCATAGCATGCGTTGAGATTGTTTCGCTGATTCTCATCACATGTAATAACCGTGAAAGCAAATCTTCACGATTGTATTTGGAGATAGTCGGGGAGTTTTCTTGAGTGGAAAGATATATTTTAATGATGAATCCTGCAGGAAGCGATTCTGTAATTAAATCATGTCAACTGTTCATAGAAAATAAGAATTGTCAGCTCATCCGAAAATTGTCCGTCTTTAAATATGGTGAAATAATTTTGTTTTCGTTTTTTTCGATGCATTTCTTTAGCGAATTAATACGAAGTAGTCGTAAAACATGAATACGCACGTTAACCTTAATTGGTTTAACTCGTTCGTGTGTGTGTGTGTTAGAGAGAGAAAGGGAGAACGAGAGAGAGGGAAAGAGAGAGGGAAAGAGAGAGGGAAAAAGAAAGGGAAAGAGAGAGGGAAAGAGAGAGAGAGAGAAAGAGAGAAAGAGAGAGGGAAAAAGAGGGAAATAGAGAGGGAAAGAAAGAGAGAGAGAAAGAAAGAGAGAGAGAGAAAGAAAGAAAGAGAGAGAGAAAGAAAGAGAGAGAGAGAGAAAGAGAGAGAGAAAGAAAGAGAGGAAAGAAAGAGAGAGAGAGAGAGAAAGAAAGAGAGAGAGAGAGAAAGAAAGAGAGAGAGAGAGAAAGAAAGAAAGAGAGAGAGAGAGAGAAAGAAAGAGAGAGAGAGAGAAAGAAGAGAGAGAAAGAAGAGAGAGAGAAGAAAGAGAGAGAGAAAGAAAGAGAGAGAGAGAAAGAAAGAGAGAGAGAGAGAGAAAGAAAGAGAGAGAGAAAGAAAGAGAGAGAGAGAGAAAGAAAGAGAGAGAGAAAGAAAGAGAGAGAGAGAAAGAAAGAGAGAGAGAGAAAGAAAGAGAGAGAGAAAGAAGAGAGAGAGAGAAAGAAAGAGAGGGAGGGAGAGAGAGAAAAAGAAAGAGAGGGAGGGAGAGAGAAAGAAAGAGAGAGAGAAAGAAGGAGAGAGAGAAAGGGAGAGAGAATGAGAGGGAGAAAAGGTGGGGGAGAGAGAATGAGAGGGAGAAAAGGTGGGGAAGAGAGATGGAGAGAGACAGGGAGATGGAGAGAGGATGAGAAAGGGAAATGGGGAGGGGGCCGTTGGTGTGGACCATGAGGCCGTGGCGTGGCGGACAGTGGCAGGGAGACGGCGCTGGGCGATGTTTGCGAAGCGCGGCTAGTCGAGTCGAGTCGTCTGTTCCGGCGAGTTAACAAGCACCGGCCGCCGGCTGCGGGCGGAAACTTTATAGTGGAGCGCCGCGCGGAGATACGCCTTATCGGAGGCTCGACCCGCTATCTGCCCGCGACACTTAGTACAGCCTTTGCGCGCGCGGCCGGGCCCACCCATCGACAACGGGCACCGCGCCCTCGCCCGCCCGAGCCCACAGGCGGGCGCCCATGCCCACCGTTGCCAACCCACATCCATCGGCGCACGCCCACCATTCCCCGCTCACGCTCACCGTCTCTCGCCGAAGGCTACTCACGTCTAACGTCACCCGCTCACATCCACCTCCCACGCCCTCGTCTCTGTCAAACGAGCGGCAAACGCACGCATTGCAGGGACGCGACGGCACAGCGCACGGAATAATCGTTAGTTCGTAAAACGTCCGTTCGCTCACTGGACGAGAGCGCACCTGTGTGCCACCGCCCACTCCACCCACTCGACCCCGCCCCTCCTCGCGCCCCCGCCCGCTCGCCAATGGCCAACTGCTCACCGCTGCGCCGCCGCCGCCGAGCGACTTTCGCAGCGACTGAATTTAGAAGCAATTCATCCCAAGGGAATGGTATACGAAACGAGAATAGGCTATGCGCGGAAGGGAGAGGAACGTTGTTCTTTGGCAACTCTATTCGAGTAGCACCGTAATATTTTTCATTAAAATTCCATCTTTTCCTGGCAACGACCATACCCGACTATGCATTTGTGTCTTTATTCTACTCTCTCCACACTCAGATAATCGTTATTCCTTGCTGGTCTCTCCCGCACAATCACGCTCTCGCCTTCAGTCTCCTCCGTAGATCCGAGTGTTCTCTCACAGCTTCGTCAACGATTTATTTTCATGTTTCCTCTTTCTCTCTCCGCTCTCGCGTTGTCCTTCCTGCCCCCGTGTTTTGGATATAGCCCGCTCGCCCTCGCCTGCCCTCCCCCACTCTGTGCCTCCATTCCCCATTCCCTCTCCTCTGTCTTCCTCCCCCCACTTTCCCTTTTCCTCTCACTCTTTTTCTCTCTCTTCCTTCTCCCTCCCGCCGGGCCACTCTCCGGTTTTCCGACCACCTGCTGGCCCGCTCGGGACCCCTTCCGCCCCCGCCGCTCCGCACGACCTCTGCCCTGTCACGTTCCCCTGTGTTCCTGCTCCGCCAGTTTGTCTTTGGCCTGCGCCACTCTCATCGCTCCCACTACTTTGTTCTTACTGCTAAGTCCAGTTGTGACTGCCCATGTTTGTATCGAAGTCATTTAGCATCATTCTTTTCGCAATTGTGTATCGCCCCCTCTTGCCATTTGTCACGAATTCATGGCGCCCATAATTTATCACAGTCTTCTGCATTTGAATTTGTAGATAATTTTCAATCACTCTCCCAAAATCTCTTGTTTCTAATTCCAAAGCATTGTTATTGAAGTGTAATTAATTAGCGTTGGATCCATTCTCTGTTCCTCAGCAGTTTTATTAAATCGAGCTTCAGAGAAACTGTCTGGTTCAGTAGAAGTGTCTTATTTTCCCCTTCTCTAGCATTTCCTTCCGTTCTTTTCCATCTTTTTCCCCTGTCCGTGGCAGTAGTTTACAGTATGTTCGAGAAACTTTTTTCATAAAACCGTGATTAATCTTGAAAATTGTGCTTAAAAAACTCACTTTAGAGGAGCTCAGTATACACTTCTTTTAGTGTCTCTGTTAATGTTATAGATTTTTCTCAAATATGAACAATATTAGCATAATGATCTGCAGTGAAATTAAAGTGTAGAAAAACTTTCATTGCAATTCGAGTGACCGGGCTTACCGTTGAAAAGTGAGCGAGTATTTATATGTAGCAACTGTAAGTGTAGTGCATGTTATATCCCAGGTGTTTCTCTGCCACTGGGACGCGAGACCCTGCGCGGTCCTTCATTTTCCTCGCAAGGTATCTTCTCTAGTTCCGCCCCGGCCGGAGAAGAGCTCTAATGTCTCTCGATAAGCACTCTTGTCACTCGACATGTATGGTGTAGTGATTTGTGGTTTTGGATTGTGCGTGCGTATGTGTGTGTGTTTGTGTGTGAACGTGCGCGTTGGAGGAAGACTAGTTGAGGAAGGAAAGACCGCGCGCTGTCCGTGTCCTGTTTGATAGGCTACTGCTCCAGCCTTCCCCTGTATTGATCGTAGGAACGACGGAAATATTCTGATCAGAACAGCCGGTCGCTAGATATCTCAACCAGAGAGTGGTTGAACGCGACCCACGTTTACGGCTAGTGTCAAAAACCCGTCGAGTCTCGAACTCTAAGACCGTTCTGCCCGAGACACTCCAAATACAACCGTGTTGCTTCTGATCAATCGTAGGTAAAAAAATATTCCCAGGACGAGGTGATTTCTCTTCCATGTTCACAAGAATATTACAGATGACCATTCCACTTGTGAAATTAAAACCAATAGTGTTTAACTAAACACACAATGCCCCAATCAGGGCGGTGTATCTCAAAAAGTTCATCGCTTTTTCTATCCGATTTTTCTTGCCGCTTCTTTCTAGTGACCAATCATAAACTGTGACTCATTCATCTTAGGAGGCGGTATAGATCGACCGCTAAGTCGATGTCCAATAAACCGCTAATATACTACAACATAACCTCTTTGATTTTAACATAGCTTTCAGTTATTTTCTGTATTTGGCGCACTCTGTTAGACATCATTCCATTCGTGGAACAGTCGTTATTAATTACCACTCGTTCGTTGGGAATTCTCATATAAACCGCCTCTATCGACAAAATTCCAAAGCACTCGTTGTATTACCTGTGATAAACAGGTGCATCCACTCCACTGCGGCGCCTTAGGCGTTTGGTGCTGTTTGGTGCGCGTCGCGGCGCGCGGGGTCGGGGTCTCATGGGATGGCGCAGGGGAACGCGCCGTCGCCACCGACCTTTCCAGAAGTTCGAGTTTTATTGGCGCGACGAAACGGGGTCACGTTCCACTGCCACGCGGAAGGTTAACAGTGCAG
This sequence comes from Teleogryllus occipitalis, assembly GCA_011170035.1. Classification (NCBI taxonomy): domain Eukaryota; kingdom Metazoa; phylum Arthropoda; class Insecta; order Orthoptera; family Gryllidae; genus Teleogryllus; species Teleogryllus occipitalis. Next base: position 40,224 of record BLKR01006810.1, on the reverse strand, counting down.
GTGACTAATTTTTTCGTCCGGGGAAAAAGTCTTGGAGTGTTCACGCGATTTGGACCCGTTTTGAGTCACCGCCCTGGCCTATTGTGTAGACTGCCTTGTGTACTTGTCTAGGAACGGGCTTTCGTAATTTGAAGGAAGTTGGAAGAGTGGTTTTGTGCTAGTGTATCCAGGGTCGAGTACCCATCCAGTGCCCCGCGTACGTCAGTTAAGAGAAAGGTTTATGGATATCAATTACGCTTTATACTAATGATTCAAATCGGATTTAAAGTTGAGTAAATTGTTGGATATATTTGAATTCGAATTCCAGGACTTAGTGTGTCTGTGTTACCTGTGCATCTTTTCCAAATATTTCGTAAGCAATAAAAGAATTACCGTTGACGACGTTCGTGGTGTGAGGGTCATTGCCAGAGGTTTTGAATTGAATTTTGTTGTTCGATCCTCATTGTACAAAATAACGTCACTCTGTGAAGCATTGGTTCTCAAACAAAATATTTCTGAAGAATGCGATTCAAAGCATAGGGAAATGTTTGCTCCAAAATTTCTTTTGTCCAGAGAGATGCCCCGACAACAAAATACACGGTATTCTCGATTTCGATATTGCAGGCAGGTGTGCCACCTAAACTTTCTTAACAGTTCCCTGAAATGGTTTCGACGGTTGTGTAATGGCTCTGATAGGCATCGCTACCTCCTGTCTAATCCTCACGGAGGCACTTGAAATAGCCTGTTGTTGACAGGAGCGTGGCGGTAGCCGCTTGGAAATCTCAAGATCGAAAGCAAATGCATTATATCGCTTATCGCATATCGAACAGCCTTACCCTCTGGAATCAGTGAAATACAAAAGCAGTAGAAAGTGAGTCGAGAATTAGTAGATAATAACAAAAAAACTAACACAGCGCCGGAACATTTTTCATCATATTTATCTATATTTTTTATGTCCAATTGTTTGGATGGGTGATGGGTAGATACAGGATTCCCATCCACTATCAAACGCTAAAATATGTCAGCAAACATGCACTTCAAATAGCCAAACATGCACGATGCAGGGTAAAAAATGACAAAACATGCACCATCAAATTTTAGTTTAGCGTTTTTTTTGTTTTTTTTAGCCTTTTGTAGCAGTAATTTTTTGATGATTAACGATATTTTTCTATAATTTTACTCTGTCATTTTCATCATTTCATCAGAAACAAACACAGGCTTACGTCACCCAGGGGATCAATTGATTTCACGCCAGTACTTCTGACCTGGAGGTCCTAGGGTTCGAGTTCCCGACAGTGGCCGAATTTTCGACCCTAGCTAAATAGCTAGATCGAATGCATCCTCTTTTTTGAGGAGAATTCTAGTGACCGGCTACTCTGATCCGTAGTTTTCCGTGGTTTCTCCTATCAACACCAGGCGAATGCCGGAGCAGTACCCGAAAAAACTGGCCACCGACCACGCGCGATCTTTCCTTCTTCCTTGTCCTACTATTTTGGCCCTAACTCGCCATGGATATTAGAAAGGAATCCTGGAATAGGATTGGAAGTGTGGTAGGTGTGAGTGAGCTTATCTAGCAACACGAGTATTCGGAGGAGCAGCTGTAATGGCGTTGCCTGCCGTGCCTCCCCGGGTGACGCCACAGTTCCATCGTTCGAATCGAGCAGAGCAGATCCAGGGTCCGGGGCGTTTCATTGGCCCTCCTCTCCCTCCCCCACTCGAACCCCACGGCTCTACTCTCGCTCGCATTTGCCCAGTCTCCGCCGAAACCGAATGTACCTCTTACTACCCAGGCGCGGATCCACCGGGGTGGGGGTGGGGGGGTATGAGGTAAATTTCTCTCCCCAAAATGTTTCGGTAACTATTAATTTTGTATTGTCACGAAACTTTCAAGCAAAAATATTTTCGGATAATGATTAAAACGAATAAAATCGTATCGCAGCATGAACCGAGTTTAGCCTGCGTCATTGAACATTGTCTATAAAAATAAAAATGACTCGCCGAAATGTATGTAAGCGTATAGCTCTCAAACGACTGCTCCAAATTGGATAATTCGTTTGTGTGTGTGTGTGTGTGTGTGTGTGTGTGTGTGTGTTCGTAATTGTCAAGACAAGGTTTGTACAAAAGAAAATTTTCAAAAAATCTAACAGAAAATTATTTAAAATCTCATAATATTAAAAGTGAGTGAGTGAATGAGACAGTGAGAGATATTCAATATATTAACAAATTATTAAAAGAGGAGGACAAAGGGAGAGAGGAAAGGGGGAGGGGAAAAGTGCGACAGGTGAAAAAGAGAGAAGGTGAAAGACAGAAGAGGAAGAGAGGGGAAAGCAAGAGAGAGGGGGAGAGAGAGCGGGAAGGGAAGAGGGAGAAAAAGTGAAAAATAGGGAGGGAATGAGAGAGCAGGAAAGAAGGAGAGGATAAGGGAGGGGAAATATAGGAAGAAAAGACAGAGGGAAAAAGAGATAGGGAAAAGTGAGATAAAAAGAGAGGGGAAAAGAAAACGGAAAAAGAGAGAGAAAAGGAGAGAAGTGGAACATGAGAGGGGGAAAGGAGTAAGAGAGAAGGAAAAAGTTAGAATTAAAAGACAGACAGAGGAGGATGAAAAAGAGGGGGCAGGGCACCGTCAGGCGGGTCTGCTAGTCTGTAATATGACGCATTAGATCAAAACATTTTGATTCCCCCCCCTCCAAAAAAAACCCGTCTGTGGATCCGCCCCTGTACTACCTCTATCTTTTCAGTTACCTTTACCCCCCTCATTCCATTTTTGGCTGAGCTCTTCTAGTCCTCTTCCCCGTCAATTCCTCCAGCTTGAGGCTTTCGTTTGATGGCGTCGGTGGCGAACCTTCACCGCCGCCTGCAGCGCCTCTGGCGGGCGCGAGACGAGCTGTCTCTGCCGTTGCCAGGCATCCAGATCCCGGGTTGGCTTTGAGCATTACGCGATGGGAGCGACGACGAAAAAAAATTGGACATGGGCGATGCTATTGCTCCACTGTCTCGTTACAAACAAGTAGCAGGTGAAATATTTCGACAGCGAACGGCCCGGCCGCGCCCGCGGGCGACGCGACGAGGCTCCGCTCTGTGGCGAAAGCAGCGCTTCAGTTGGCCGAGCGGGCAACTTCTGCGGTGGGAACAGGGGCGGTTTTACGCATCAAGGCCCATTCACAATGCAAACATAAGCATAAGCATGGCGTTAACATAAAAGTTAGGACTACGTCTACAAGTGGACTCATTCACAATGCGTTCGCATAAGCATAACACGTAAGACGTTAACTTAAGAGCTTGCAAGCTTCAAGCTTCTGTGCTATGCTTATGTCAGACATCAGGAATGAGCCAATCACAGTTCGTTAACACAAAATCGAGTATCGAAGTCGATAGGCGAACTATTCGTGTCGATTCATGGGCTGCGTCTCATAGCCAATAGAAACTCTTTGTTTTGCCTGTGTTTATGTTCGACATTGTGAATACGCCAACTCTTCGCTTGTGTTAATGTCTATGTCTATGTGTTATGCTTATGTTTGTGATTGCATTGTGAATGGGCCTTAAGGCGCGGCAGGCGCACACGACTACGCGGCAAAAATTGCGTCAAATGAGCCTCTTCTTCGTCGCGTACATTTTTCTTCTTTTTTATTTCTATTTTATGAGTTTTTGAACAAAATGATTAAAAACTCGCAAATTAAGCTAATATTAGACTGTTAATACCTGCTCTATGAGTTGTGGTAAGTCAAAATGAGCGATGTTTCAATTTTCAGGTCAACAATTAAGATTTAATTACAATTACCGGAAAGGAGTCTTCATGCTACATCGATTTCAGTTACCTATCAGAATTCTTAAAACTTATGCTTCTCCATTGTAGTCAGTGTTGCCAGATTTGGCGGTTTTTCAGTGCAGTGTGAATATCGTGGGTCCCAGAACCCAGGGTATTTAAGGATATTTTATGGGTCATCAGAAATTATTTTGGTGAAACAAGTTCATAAACCCTTACTATTTTAAGGAAGTTTGGCTTTTGTTAATTGAAAAAATGAAAAATAAGTAATAGTGCCAATTTTTATCTTTTTGACATACTTTAATATATTACAAAACTGCTACGTAAAAAAGTGTGCTACAACGATGCATTTTCAAGCATAGTTAGCCTTTGTGTGATATAATTTGAAGCACTTCAATAATTTCCGAATCATTTTCCAAGAAGTCATAAAGGAAAAGGGGGGGGGGAAGCGCCCGACCTACCCTCGGGCTGGGAACCGTCGTGCATTAAGCAAAACCCGAGTATAGATCGGGCTTGGGCTTCAAAGTGTTAAATGACGTACGTAACTCGTATTTGTGGTTATGTCAACCTGGACGAGAGATATAATTCATGATTTCCTGTACATTGCTTGTAGTTTTCCCACATTTGTAATTTGGTAATTTCCCCCATCTACAAACTTCGTTATACCCTACACGGGCTACCCTGCACACAATATCTTGTTCTACCAGAGGGCTTGCTCCCCGGGGTGGGCATCTAAGCTTTTCGCCTTTATCCGCGCCCCCTTCAGGCGGGCATGCGGATCCCGCCGGTACGCACAACCCATCACGGGCTCCTCCGCAGTTAAGCTGCTTACGATCACTCTACCAGCCCAGAGCTACTAGCTGTGCGGGCTAGCACCGGAGTCGAATTAAGCGGCACTCACAAGACGCCGGGACGAGTCAGTCCCCGCTCAATTACCCATGAGTATCGGGCTATGCCACGACGAAACCAAGAGCCCGTCTGAGGGCCGCCCGGACCCCGGTGCTCGATGCACTCAAACCCTCTCCTCACTGCCTCCACCTTCAAGCTATCGACGTGAGTATTGCCGGAATCTAACCAACCTAACAGGGGGATTCATGCTCGCTGTTGGACTTTTATATCTGGGTCTGGGAGCGAGTGTCTCGCCTGATCCTGCCCATAGGTTGCGGGTAGGGGCCCTCACCGGGCGAACGAACTGGCAACACGGGGTTTAGTACTGCCTTCCCACTGCGCCCACCATGGTATTATCTGTGTGAGTACCGCCGAGAAACTCAGGTGGCGTTGGAAGTTTCCAACTCCATAGGAGTCTTCAGCTGACGACCGTGTGCCCCCCACCTGCGTGGGAACTACTAAGCATTTGATTTCTGTTGACGAGCTTCATTTGATGCAGGGTTTGCACTGTGTGTAGTGTTGTCAAAGAATTTCTTGTCACCGATAGCCGCTGTTTAGCGTTCCTTATCATTTCCACCTTCTAATCGATGCGACATGAGACAGTCGCAAGGGGCAGGATTTTCTCGTGGAACCCTTTTTTTACACGTCTTTTTACCTCTTTCTTTTCCTCTCGCTACCTCGCTTTCTCTTCTTATCTTCCTTGTGGAATCTGGTCCTTCCTTTTGCTTGCCCGACTTCCTGTTGTTTCCTACGGTAAAATTTTCAAGGTACATTTTCAATCAAGAATGCTATTCCTACATGACTGCAAAAAGTGAACATTGAGCGTTGTGTAAACTGGTGGGAACTCAGTAATTGTGTTAGTTCAATGTTCAAAAGCAGGTATTGAATTAATAATGATCTTTCACTGACATTTACAAAATACGCTCTTGTAATTACTGCTAAAATCTCTTTTTATGAGCTTCGTATCTTTATATCACATGTTTTGAAAGTAGTTATATTGAATAAATGGATTGGAAATAATGTAATGATCGTAGTATTTTTACATGTTAAGTATCAAATTTACTTGAGAACCAGTAATAAGAAACTCGAGGAAGGAATAGCAATAAATCTATCAATTTCTGGAACATGAATTTTCCTTCCTTATCCAAATATTCCGAGAGTGCGAGACCTTAGTTAAATACCTTGATTCGAGATATTTCCACAATTACAAATCGGTGTTTGAACGAAGATTAGTGTTGCAAAGCATGCCTAAACTAGTCCAGTTAATCTCATTCTTTCGGATATTAGTACATCATACTTCGGGGTACACCATGCGGGAACCACTAGTCCACGAATCCAAACCGTTTGTACAGAGTGAAGATGCTTTGGGTGTATCTGCGCGTCGCTTTTCGCCTTTGGCCAGGTGCATGCCACCCTCATGGGAGCCGGCGGGTCGCGAGGCTCTCTTGATCCGCTGGGCAGAAGCGACCCGTATCGACCCCCGCGCCACGATTGTGTGCTATTTCCACTCGTCTGTGTTCAGTGAAAGCAAACGACGCCCCGTGCGCGATGAAGACGAGTAACATGTTGCGCACGGTCGTCCACGCCGTTAATTTGTGTTTGTTGTTGTTGTTGCTGCAAACACGACTTCCCGTGCGGGGTATCCGGACTTTCTCTGCGCGTTGGGGATGCGGTCAAATCCTTCCGACTTCGGGAGTCGAGTTGCGGCGCTGGGCGATCCGCGACTGCACCTGCACCCCTTCACTTCAGACGAGGCTCGTCGTCAACAAAGAGAAAACACAATTTCGTGGAAAACTGTGTGGTAGATGCAGAACATGTTACACCGTGGGATGAACATTTGAATCCCTGTGTCGTAGACCGTCTGCCTCCTAGGATAGATGCCAGTGTCCGGACGACAAGGAGGATGGCAAACGCCTTCCAGCTGCAGAATAACAGTCGTGAGCCGAGCAGTATGTGGCCCCCGATCGTATGACTTCGTTCTGTAGAGGAACAATAGAATTTCGTTAAAGTGCTTTTCTCGAAAACATAAAAATTACCGTAAGATTGAGTGTTCGAATTTTCACCCAGCTCTTGAGAAAGATGCCACATAATACTTCTTTTCATTGAAGTCGCCTGCCGCCATTCCGCACTCAGATCACGTACATCCACATGGGAAGCATTATAAGCGTTTCGGTCCATAAGTTTCATAACAACCTTCATTTTTACCTTTCTTGTTTTATATGAAGAGCTATAGAATAAGCAATGGAGAGTAGTAATTAACTTGGTAAGGTCACGCGTGGCACGTGGACACGCGCCGTGAGGGGAAAGCGTAAGTTCAAAGGAGTGAGGCGTTTGTCGGGGTAATGTGTGAGCACGTAAAATGAACGTTACGGGAATTTTTAGGATCCAATAAAGGGAAATGGCGAGGATTTAGATTTTACAAGATATAAATTGGACTGGCCTATAAACTACCTTCGAAAACATGACTCCCCTCTCCATGTACAATCATTCTCGCCGGTTTCCGTTGATATATTTCCTCTTGCGAATAAGTTTCTGGCGACTGGTGGCGATCGAGGAGCATAAAAAGAATTCGTGGTCACCCGGCCGCAAAAAGGTGAAGGACGACGCGCATTCTGTAACTTTTATACGCTAAATATTCTTCCATCTAACGTACCGTTAAGGAGAAATCAGCGTAACTCATGTGAAGTTCATGCAGATGTGTGAAGGTAACGGTGAACGTGTGCGGACTAGACTCGCGTTACGAATTGTGGAACTATCTTCGAGAACACATGGTGTGATTCTGATCGGCTGCTCACGAGTAATTCAGAAACGGCGCCTTAGGAGCAGAAACGGAAAACGAAAATTGCAATTAGTTGACGCAGCAACTCGAGATAATTTCATGACGAAAGAGATACGTAAAGCAATCTCACACAAATTCTAAATTGAGACGAATCTACATAAGTTGAGCTATCAAGAAGTGCTTTACAACTGCCAATGCTCAGTGTCAGGATGGCCATTGTTGCAGCGTCGCTGACTGGGAGGCCGTATGGTTCTTGTCCCTGTAGTGTCGGATTTTCAATATTAGCTAGTTCGAGTTATTCCGCTGTCTTCAGGAGAATTCTAGCGACCGGTTTATGTGGTCGGTACTTTACCGCGTTGTCTCTGGTCAATAGCAGGCGAATGCTGGAGTAGAACCGTAACAAACGAGCCACAAATCGCGCGTGATCTTCACTTTCTCATCTCTGAACCCTTTCCTGATCTTTTCTCCCCTCATTTCCCCTTACCTATATACTCGCATGCAGTGCACATGCCGGGAGACCAGTCGGTGGCTTCGAGCTTGTCCCGGCTGAGGCGGTGGAAGGGGAAGATACCTGGAGAGGGAAACGCCGGAAGTCAATCCCAGATCTCACTTTCCTGGGGGAAAGGAATACCGAGACCTGCACTACACCTACAGGACTAATGGATATAATTGTTAACGCGTCCGGGTTCACTGAATGATCAATTAATCAATCAGCAGATATTTTATATATCCGTTATGTCCCTCTCTCGTGTAGTCCGGAAGTGCGTGTGCCTTTTTCGCGCACCCGAGGGCGTGCCCTAATAAGTGTGTCAACACGGCGCTGCTGAAGAGGTGTGTGTCATCACGAGCAAGTGATGGGCCAATGGGATTATGTAAATGAGTGCACCTCTCTCTCGTCGCTGGTTGGGGCCGCGGGACTGGCCTGCAGTCGCCTGCGGCAGGGCACAACTGAACGGCAGAGGTGGCCGTTGATGATAGCCTCTTGGTTGAGAAGCTTTCATTTTTATTTTTTATTTATTATTTGTATCGACAATAGTAATATACCCAAATGACTGAAGTTTGAGAGAAGAAATGCGTTTTTCTTGTCCAAAGACAAAACGAAGGAATGCCTGGACATTCTCTCTCCTGTTGAAAAAGGAGGATAAAAAACGCGATGGAGTTGAAAGGCTTTTTGCCAGAATTTTTCTTTCGTATTTATTAAAACATTGCTTTTCTCAAAAAAATGCATATCAACAAATTCGAATATTCCTACTCAATCCAAAAAAATTCATTTTCAGTATTTTTGATTTCGAATGTCAATCTGGAGTCGAGAACCACAAAACAGTTGTGCAGCAAAAGATTACGGGTAAATGTAATATATGCAATATTACATTTGCTAACCTTTTCAGGTAAATTACAACGAATAAGTAATAATCTTGAGATTGATGTTGGTGACAGAAGCCGAGTCCTCGAGGAAGTAGAGTGCGATAGGTTATTAGAAACTATTTATGTTGGAAGCGGAGAAGGGCGAATTCTTGGAGCTACGACCTGATGATTTGGCGATGCATCAAGAGCAGCGAAAAGCGGCGTGGAGGCGAGGCAGTGACGGAGAGTGCGTCGCGTTGCGTCGTCGCGGCGCTGCGGCCGCGGGAGGGGGGTGGGGGAGGGGGCGGGGCGCGGCGGCGGGATGGATGCGATGCGAAGCGGAGCGGGGTGGAGCTGAGCGAGCGGGGCGGGGCGGGGCGGGGCGGGGCGAGGAGGGGCTGGCGCCGCAGGGCTGAAAGTGCGCTGCTTGATGAGAGGAACCCGTCGCCCTTGGACTCCTTGCGGCTCCTCGCGGGAGCTCTTCTCACCTGCTTCGCTTCGCTTTGCTTTGCTTTGAACGGCCACATCTTCTGGACGTCGGAGCGCGGACAGGGCGTCTGCCGCAGAGGGCGGTGTGTGGGGTATATAATTGTATGTATGTCTATGTATGTCTGTTTGTATATATGTCTGTTTGTATATATGTCTGTTTGTATGTATGTCTGTTTGTATGTATGTATGTCTGTTTGTATGTATGTATGTCTGTTTGTGTGTGTGTTTGTCTGTTTGTGTGTGTGTTTGTCTGTTTGTGTGTGTGTTGTCTGTTTGTGTGTGTGTTGTCTGTTTGTGTGTGTGTTGTCTGTTTGTGTGTGTGTTGTCTGTTTGTGTGTGTGTTGTCTGTTTGTGTGTGTGTTTGTCTGTTTCTGTGTGTTTGTCTGTTTGTGTGTGTTTGTCTGTTTGTGTGTGTTTGTCTGTTTGTGTGTGTTTGTCTGTTTGTGTGTGTTTGTCTGTTTGTGTGTGTTTGTCTGTTTGTGTGTGTTTGTCTGTTTGTGTGTGTGTTTGTCTGTTTGTGTGTGTGTTTGTCTGTTTGTGTGTGTGTTTGTCTGTTTGTGTGTGTTTGTCTGTTTGTGTGTGTGTTTGTCTGTTTGTGTGTGTGTGATTGTCTGTTTGTGTGTGTGTGTGATTGTCTGTTTGTGAGTGTATGTGTTTGTTTGTGAGTGTATGTGTTTGTTTGTGAGTGTATGTGATTGTTTGTGAGTGTATGTGATTGTTTGTGAGTGTAGTGATTGTTTGTGAGTGTAGTGATTGTTTGTGAGTGTATGTGTTTGTTTGTGAGTTTGTGAGTGTGTGATTGTGAGTGTGTGATTGTTTGTGAGTGTGTGATTGTTTGTGAGTGTAGTGATTGTTTGTGAGTGTAGTGATTGTTTGTGAGTGTAGTGATTGTTTGTGAGTGTAGTGATTGTTTGTGAGTGTAGTGATTGTTTGTGAGTGTAGTGATTGTTTGTGAGTGTAGTGATTGTTTGTGAGTGTAGTGATTGTTTGTGAGTGTATGTGATTGTTTGTGAGTGTATGTGTTTTTGTTGTGTATGCTTGATTGCGACGGTAGCGGTCCCAAGGTGTATTCCGGTGACGCTCCTGGCACGTGGTGCTTGCCACCGTGTATGTAGAGGATCCGACGTTAGTGCTAACCTCCGTTCCGAACAACTAGTGTCCTGTCGCAATGAGAACGTCCGAACTTAAGCTAAAAAAATGTGTGGGTGGAACATTCAAAAGGACCTCCTCCTGCCTGAGTTATCACGTCCGCCGGGTGTAGCGAGGCAAGTGAGTGGCAAGTTTCATAAGACGCACGGAGAGCTTTCATTATCCGTCGAATACTCGCAAATATTGCTGGCCCTACAGCTAAAAATACACGCCCTAATAACTGCAAAACTACACATTTCTGGAACTCTCTCTACGGGAAAGTCGGATAATCTGGGAAGCCGTTTTAACTTTCCACACCCCACAGAAAAGTTGTTTGTTACATTACGATGTTCTGTCATGAAGATGTGATCCTTAACATTTAATACGTCAAAAAATATAATAAAACTGTACTTTTTATGACTTTAAACAAGGCGCTTCCCGGCCTTCGCATAGAGTATTTTCGTTCTGTGGAGTCGTTTGTGGGAGTGTGATTGACGTGGCGCACGTGAGCGCGGCGTTGGGCGTCGCCAAGGCAACGGCGAGTGGAGAGCAGGGTCCGCGCGGGCGCCGGAGGCGGAAGAAGAAAAAGAGCGTCGCCGCGCCGCGCCGGGCTGCGCTGCGCCGGTCTGCTCCACAGCCCTGGTAAAAAGCGCCGGCCGCGCGTCGGGGTTCGCCGACTCGGCCGCTTCGCGCTTCCGGGCGCCCTCCCGTGGACGGACGTCGCATTCGCGCTCGGCCAGCGGACGATTGGGCCCTTCCATTGGCGGCAAAACGATTCTGTCTGTCCGTCCATCCATCCGTAGTTGATGCAGTACCTCTGACCGGGAGGTCCTAGGGTTCGAGTCCCGACAGTGGCAAGATTGTCGACACTAGCTACGTAGCTGAGTCGAATTCAGCCGCTGTCTGGAGGAGAATTCTAGCGGCCGGCGGCTCTGATCTGTAGTTTTCCGTGGTTTCTTTAATCTGTACCAGGCGAATGTCGGAGCAGTACCCTAATAAACGGACCACGGACCGCCTGCGATCTTTTCGACCTCTTCCTTGTCCTTGTCCTACCCCTTATTCAGACATACACTAACATGCCCTACACTACCACACATGCCGGGAGACCGGTTGGAAGCTTAGAGCTCCCCGGCTGGGGCGGTGCCCCGCTGGTGGGAGATACCTGGTCGGGGAAAACCTATCAAGTAAACGTGTAGGTCGGCGCAGGAACTCATCTAACGGGGAAGGTCACCGCCTCATCTCGCGATAAAAACATGCACTACACTTGCGGGCATAATGACTTTAGCAGTTGACGAGCCCGGAAACACTAATCCATGTAGACGAAGTGATCAAACCCATCCGTAGTCGACGTTAGCGCCTAAACCGTGTAGACGATTTTCTCTAAAATCGATATTCCGTGATCGATCTGAACGAATTCGAGGCCCTGCAAGTTTGAATCGGATGTATTAATATTTAGGGTACTTTACAAGAAGGCTCAACATTTTTATTAAACTTTGTTTTCGGATAAAGTGGAGAACGCTTAAAAAACGGCGCAAGTCTTAATTTTCATTGAAATCTCTGAATTTTCGAAAGTTTCAGAAGATCAATATTTTTGCAGCGTTTTTTAGAACTACAATATTGAAAATAGATTTTTTTACTAAATGAAATCAGTGATTCAAAGCCAGATCTTGAAATAAGGTCAGCTACAACTTTCGAAAATGTTAGTAGTTTTCGTATTATTTTGCATGAAATATGGGCATTTTTAGGTAAATGAGTATAGCTGGGATTTGTTGATGGCAAATATATCGCCTCTAATTATTTTATTCAATTTTTTTCTCTTCTAATTTTTCTTCTGTCTATATACGTTTTCGACCACGCTTGTAATATAGAGGGCGGTGCCGGCGCTAGGCATGGCCAGACCGGGTGATCGCCCCTCAAGTCAAGGAGCCCAATGAGACTGATGGAAAAAATTAGTAAAAAATTGAAAAAGAAATTATCGTTAGATAATAATTAAAATAATAAAAAGAAAATGTCTTTATCGTAATTTTATAAGTCGTGGTACAGTAGTCATAATCTTTTCAATTTCAAACTTTTTACTTTAAATAGTAAATTATAGTCATTACTTATAAGATAGGGCTAAAAGAAATTAACGAAATGACGCTAACATTAAAATAGGTTCAATTGAAAGTCATATATATTATTTCATGCATTTAACAAGTGATTTTATTAAACACTAAGCACAACAACATATTTTAGCGTTTTCAGCTCTCCATAGAAATTGTATTATTTGATCACTAAATGCTTTTAATTAAAATTATTATTTAAAATATATTTTCCGAAACATTTTCTGACTTAATCGTTGAAATATTTATTACTAGCGTACCCGTACGAGAACTCTCCCATGTACCCACACGTTTCCCATTTTTCCATTTCCAAATTGAGCCTGTAATTTATCTTTTTCTTCGAGACCCTCTTATCCTCCGTTACTTGTTCTGTATGTCTCCTTGTAATTGATAACAATACAGTACACCCTTGCCAATACAAACAATTCTTATTTAACTTTATTACCGAGAAGAGGGGTTCATCCATGCAATTCAGTCGCGTAGAACATCAAGTAATTAGTTTAATTTCACATTCATTTGCAGATTCTGCATGCCCTGAAAAGGTAGTGTAATATCGAGAAGCGCCGGACCAGCAAAAATAGATAATAGAATGTCTAAGAAGATTTCGTCCTATACATTAAGGTGGAAGAAATGTTTCTTTGCGACATAAGGCCTTAGAACGCTTCCTTTAGGAGTTATTTAACGATGAATATTCAAAAATGCGGGCGAATGTTGCGGATTGCAATTGATATAAATATTTAAAAGAGATTTTTAAACAAATCCTTCATATTTTTAAAAGCGAAAATACAATTCGTCACGTTTCCGTGAAAATCTCTTTCATTAGAGACCTCATTTATAAGGAATGGTTGTGTGTGAGATCTGCAAAAGGTGAAAGGTGAAATTATATAGGAGACGATTTGTTGAAATAAAAAAAAACTCTAATAGTTTCTTGCTACAACTTTCACATTTTTAATTTTTCGAGGTGGGGGTGTGGGGCTCCATTTCTGCATTGTCTCGGACCCAAAATCGTCCAGCTCCGGCAGGGCAACGCCGGGCCCCCCGCAGCCGTCGCCGGCAGGTTTCCTCCGCGCCCGGGCGAGCGGATTGCGTCCGGTTTCGCGCCCGCCGCTGAGGCCACCGCAGGTCGTGACTCCCGGCGGATAGGGCAGGTTCTCGACGCCCGGCCCCGCCCCGCCCCGCCCCGCCCCGCCCCGCCCCGCCCCGCCCCGCCCCGCCCCGCCCCGCCCCGCCGCGCCCGCCTGATTAATCCGCTCCTCTTTTTGCCGGGTGTCGCCTCCTTTTCGGGGCCAACGCGACGTGCGAACGTCCGCGCTTCTGCGGAGCCCTTCCTGCCCGGCGCGCGGTTGGGAGGAGTGGGCGGGGCGGACGCAGTCCCGCCAATGTCTCGAATCCGAATCCCTAATGTCTGCTATGTCTGCTGGTAAAGATGAAGTTCGTATTGTGAAGAAATCGGCAAAAATCTGGGAGAAGTTTGTTCTTTTGAATGTGTTTCTGTTGAATTGTTGTTTTTTTTACCTTTGTTGTTCAATATGTCGGAGTTTCAGGTCCTACCAACATAGTATATCACGCGTTTTTAATAAGTTGAATGATTGTGTTATCTATTTTAAAAAGATAGAAAGGGTTATGTAATTGGGATTTAGTGTAAAACGTGTCAAAAGTTTCACTACAGATACGCGGCAGTTCTGCTCGTTCCCTGCGAGCCGTCCATCCACGAAGCACCCCACCCCGCCCGGCTCTTGATTTTCGTCACGATGTGAACTCGGGTGTTACCCTCCCTCCCACCCTCCCTCTGCTCTATGGAGGGCGCCTTTAACTGTGATGTAATTTGTGACGATAGATGGGTTAGCGAAAGTTTTTTACCCATATCTTTTTATGTCTTGATATCGACCATGTTGACACAGAGTAGATTTCTATTCCTAAAATATTAAAACATATTCCCAGAGCAAATGACAATTATTATAATGTTTTTCCTATGGCTTTTTACAGCCGACAGTTGGTTATGTTTCACGTCCCGATGGGACCCATATTGGATTATACACTATACACTAATACACTTGCGGGCTCCTCTGATCGGGGGTCAACAGAACGTGAAGCCCTTCGCGATAGCACGTATCGTACAGAGAAACAAGGGACCATGCCCGAGGCGGGACTAGAACCGGCGACCCTTCGGACCGAAGCGCAGAGTCTGTACACGCCTCGGTCTTAGTCACCTCGGCCATGCAGGTCGGCCAATTATTATCAGTGAATAGGGAATCAAGGAACATGTTATGGCAAGTATGTTTTTCGGCCTTTCATTTTCTTAAGATTTCACTTATGTTAGTATTTACTAGATTGATTAGAGGAGATGAATTCTGACAGTTTCTGTCCAAATCATATTCTTTCGATTTAGTGACTAGTAAATTATGTATACAGCCGTAATAATCTTACAGCGCTTTTATTATCATCGCACTTACATGTGCCGTTTATCTTAATTAGAATTAGGAAACTTTTTCGTCAAAATAAACGACGGCAGGGAAAGCAAGTTACATGAAAGTGTTTAAAAATACACTCGAGCGAAACAAAAGGGTTTGAGTGCCTTACACCGCGGCCATAACTCACGAAGGCGACGATCAAAAAATAAAAATGTCGCTACGCCAATTTACGATGTCAGATACAGAGAGCAACGGGTGTTCGAACAGAAAACATAAAATTTATCAAAGCATTAAAGCTGATAGCGTGATTGACGTTTTATAAATGATTATTACAGAGAAATGCAGAAGCAGAAAATGTTATCACTAGAAGCGGGATGAAACCTAATTTTGAAACTTTTTCAAATTTCCTTTCTTTCTTCCAATCTTGCGCATCTTCTTGTACGATGCATTTATTTATAGGAGTCTATAGAATAAGGAAATTGCTAAGAAAGAACAAATTTCATTGAGTTGTCGAGTCGTAGATTATATAGATTTTTAGTCTTTAATTGCACAATATCTTCTATGTCCTAAAGCAGGGATGGCCGACATCCTTCTTCTCAAGAGCTACTTCTTTGTTTTAAATGAAAGGCCACAAATGAGAGGTCGCACAACTAATTCCAAGAAATGCGTCCACATGTATAGACTATAGGTAAGATGTGTCCTAAGATTGCTTGGGCTCGTAAACAGATTTACGAAAAAATCTGTATGTTTGTTCGAAAAATAAAATATTAACCGAATATTTTTCAATCTGTTTCGGGTGCATAAAAGAAGGTCGCGGATCGTCAGTTGGCCATTTCTGTCGTAAAGTATCAAATTAATTTATAAGCAATAATTGTTGTCCATGTACGTCCTGCTAGTATGACTGTTAAACCCCTTGTGCAAAGGCATGGAGCCTAACAGGTAAAGGAAAAGTGGAAACGTTGCGAAGCGAAAATAAGAAAATATATTGGACTTCTGGATGGTGTAAAGACGGCTCCACACATGCGGCATTCGCCGAGCAGCGAGCTAGCGCTCGCCCAATCCCGAGCAGCCGATGTGTTCGGCGAATGTTCGCTCACTTTGATGTGTCCAAAAGACAGACACGCGGTGGGTAGGGCGAACACTCGGCAAATAGCGAGCAACTCATCCACACTACTCGGGATTCGGCGGGCGGTTGCTCGGTGTTGGCCGAATAACGAATGTGTGGAGCCGGCTTCAGGCTAATGGTGTGAGTCCGTGTGGGCCATCGCCGCAGCCTCCAAAAGCGCGGCCAGAGGCGCCGTCCGCGATGCAGAGATACGCTCGTCCACGTCGGCCGCGCGTCAATCGGGGCCATGCGATTGTAACGCGCGCTCTAGTTCCAAGCAACAATCGCACAACGCGGCCTCGATCGCCCCGCCGCCTAAAACGGCGTAAGCAAGGAGACGTCCGAATAGGGTACAAAAATTGAGTGTACGAACAATCGACCTGCATAGATCTCGATCATTTTTATTTTTCGCTATGGAGTAGAAAGTTATGTAATGCTGTGCATGAAAACGGCGAATTTTCGGCATAACAACTCTTATTACAGGGCCCTGGTAACAAAAAAGTGGATAAATCCAATTGCTAAATTTAGAAAAAAAATCCTTGATCGTGTGGTGTAGCTAGATTCCATATTTTGTGGGTTCTTGATGCCGAAAAATGGAATGACGGGAGAATCGTGCGTCCGTCTGTCTGGGAACAACGCTAGCTGCTGAACTGTTCAGCTGATTTTCTCCAAATTTGGTATTCCCCAATTGATTGGGCTGATATCGCGGACCCTTGAATTTGAAATCGATATTTAATTTTTTTGTGGGTACTTCACATGAAGACTCTGGGACATTTTCCAAATTAAATCGAAATAACTCCATAGATTTTGATTAAATTTTGTTGTTGGATAGTGTGATGGACTCTTAAGAGAATGGTGGAGATCTCATGTTCGTTGAAAACCCTGATTTTTCGAAAATTGCAAAAGTTCAAAATTTGTTTGTCTTCCTACAAGTAAAATATTAAAGACGAATATTTTTTCCTTTAACGAAATGTGTGCCTTAAAATAGATTTTGAAATAAATCATGTGTAATTTTTAAAAATGTGAGTACTTTTCGCGTAAATTTGCTTGAAAATATGGGCCAGAAAGTACGTGCTGTTTTAGCACCTGGTTTGTTCAAGGTAGTATGCAAATTGGAAGACTTGAGAAAGGATGAAATGCTGGTTCTTCGGTTTTGATCTGTTACTTCTTGTTGGAATTTTGTTTTCCATTAAGGGGTGAAATAATTAAGGTCATTTTTGTCAATTTAGATTTCAATTATTCTATCCTTTAATTCAGTAAAACTTGCTCGATGTGGAACCTCAAGGGAGGGTATTTTCTCGTATTTGACAAGATTCCGCAAAATGCAATGTAATACGGTAGAACTTTTGTTTGGCAGAACCACGATTCACTTAAGATGTTCACATGAGATAGATTTCCGTATTTTGCACGTTCTACATTGAACAGGTTTTATTGTAATTTCAACATCTCATCAGCGTTCCCACAAGGTTTGTACTATGGCAAATTGCAACGACGTTTGCTCTGTCCGGTGGTCTCACCGGCCGTCCATAGTCCCTCCCCGTGCCGCGAGGGGGGATGTGCGCGTGACATGCTCTGCCTCCGTACAGAGCGCGCTTCCCGCTTCCTCGCGGAGTGTCTGCGCAGCGCCGCCGCCGCCTCTGGCGCCACCGCCGCCGCAGCTGGGACAGGCGCTGATAAGCCCCGCCAGGATATCCCCCGCCGCCGCCGCCGCCGCCGGCACCGCCTCCCGGACGGGGTTCCCGTCCTCCGCGGGCCTGACCGACCGCCCCCCCCCTGGCCCAATTCCGCCCGTGACACGTCACCGTACGCGCTGCACCCGCTCTGCTCCGCTCCGCCACGCCCCCTGCCACGACGCGCGTCAGACGGCGTCCGCGCCCGGGCGGGGAGGGGCGGGGCGGAGCGGACCGGGGCGGTGCGGGGCGGAGCGGGGCGGGGCGGGGCGGGGCGGGGCGGGGCGGGGCGAGGCGGAGCGGACCGGGCCGGGGTGGGGCGGAGCGCAGGGGAGGGGAGAGGAGCGGGGCGGAGCGGAGGGGAGCGGGCACTCATGCCGCCGGATCTTTCTCATATGGCACCTGAATGAAGACGGGTTGTGGCGGGCAAAGCCATCTCCAGGGGTTTTCTTGGGCTTCCCTCGGTTTCCTGCTCCATCGATATTCGCCTCATTGCCGTTATTAGGTGCTCTTACATATTTAGTTGAGATTTAGGAGCCCTTCAATGCCTAAGGTCATTGAGGCCCTTGAGTAGATGGCAGCGAGAATGCTTGTGGGCTGAATGATGACGAAGAAATTGTGAATTCAGATGAGTGAAAGAAATTTTCACTTTTAACTCTGAAATTTTTTATTGTTACCTCTGAAACATTAGAGGACCGAAAAAAGCTAATGTGAAAATAATGTTGTTCAGGCAGCGACAGATAGCAGCTGGAAAGAGGATGGGGCCAAACCGAAAAGTTAGCAGAGACTAAGAGATTACAAAATTATCTAGTGATAGAAAGTCTATACCATTTTGAAGGACCACTAGTTGGTTTGTTTTTCCGTAAATTTAGCAGTCCAATGTTAATAACAAGCAAAACATGTATACACTCTTACTGAATGTTTAAAAAATATTACATCTTTTTTTCGATTTTCAAATATTTCTCAATGGCTTTCATCGTGTAGCTTCTGGCCATTGACGCGTGGAATAAATTAATAATCTCAAAATTAATGATATTATTATTCAATAAATGAAGAGGGCAGTGAACCACGATGCTTGATCCTTTATAGATTAAATGCTGTAACGCAAAAGATTTAATTTATATTGGGGTTTTACAGCAAAGAATTACAAACAATGGAAAGCAATTAGAAAAACAATTTAGTGACAAACATGTGCTTAAAAAACTATCGTGGTTCACATGTTTGATGAAAAACTGAATGTTATAGATGTATTATAAAATAATGAAAACGCATTTGCATAGATACGAAAATGATGATCTGGGCTGTCCGGGTGACGCCGCGTCGAAGGTTGAGGTGCCGACGTTTCGACCGACATGTCGCGGTCCTCTTTAGAGCAGTACAGCCGTGATGAGGGCCGCGACATGTTGGTCGAAACGTCGGCACCTCAACCTTCGACGTGGCGTCACCCGGGCAGCCCAGATCATGACTCTGGCCGCGGAAGCCTACGATATCATACGAAAATAATGTAACCCGGAACGCTGATTCTGTAAACCGCAGTCGTTTCCGAGTGAATATGGTGGTTTACTCTGTTGAAAATAACCATGCCTGGTCGGAATTCCCTTTTTATATCGTACGTCCATTTCCCAGTCGCATTTCCTGACGTCACCGCCCTCTGCTGCCCGCGTCTGCGCTGGAGAAACAGCTGATGCATCACTGCGTGCGGTTCGCAAGGTCCCCTCCGGATACATCAGGTGGAGGCCCTAAATTAAACAGGATGAACCGTTTCGCGCGGGATAAAAATCACACCACAGTCGAACAAATGTTATCAATGTCATTTTGCTGAAAATCGCGTCGTGAGTTGCATGGAAATTTCTTACGATTTCTCTTCTTTAACGTGCGTAAGATTGTGCTAAATATCAGGATATTTCTTAGTAATAAAAAAATCGTCTATTTTTTTGTCGGATACAATCCACGAGAAATGCAATTTGTCAAATGATGGAATTGGGATGGATATTACGACAGTTCGGCTCTGCGATGGCCTCTGACATGATGCCGTCAGAACAGTAGCCCGACAGCCGGCCGGCTGAATTGCACTGTACTTGCTATTTGCAAATATCTCTAATGTCCTTCTGCGTATACATTAGCGCTTCAAGTTTTGGAAAAGCGCACGAGGTTCTGCTGACCTAGAGGCTGCGACTGCGTTAATTACATAAATTGGAAAATAACAAAATACGCTTTCTTTGCGAATCGACATGTCTGGTGTCAAAATAGTAAAAGAAGTATTCCTATTACTAATTTGTAATGCGTGCAGAAATTGAAAGAAAACTATGCATATTCGGATCACATGAGAAGTGTCTTTCGTTAGATATCCAGGAACTCGTGGAAAATACAAAAGTAATAAAACACTTTCTATTTTGACTGAAAAATGCAAATATTTCGATCGGTTATTCCGTCTATTATCATAAAGCATTTTTTGATAATTCTCATAATCAGTGCGTTACTCCTTTTGAAACAGCTGACGTCATGTCACTGTAAGGCCTCAAGGAAGAGGCCGACTGACATTAAAACGTTGGTATTCACGTATTGGGTTACGGAACATAGTTTTTTTATATTCTTGGTATATAAAGAACTGTAGTATATATTTTAGTATATTTGTTCAAATATTTATTTTTTAATGTTATACGATATTATTTTATTTGTTGTTCTTGAGAAGAGTGCTTGCTACGAGTACTTTTACATATTGTGTAGATGAGCAACTTTGATGATTCCGCCGGCAATTAGTTTATTGCTAATATAATGAACACGCTAGTATGCGTTTTTGCCGCGTGAAATGAGTCCTTCTGAAAACATTTCTTATCCCTTTCAAAATTATTTTTCTAACCATTCAGTGCTTAAGAAATTAAACTGATAATAATTAGCAACTCTTCTTTCTCTCATACGGGACGTGTTAGATCTTGTAGACTTCAACTGTATTTGTAAGATGAACGAAATGTTGATATTATCTTCTCCATTTCGTGCGTCATGTGCGTCATATTAACGAGTGAATGTGAACACCTTTCCTGTGGTTTCGATTTGCGGTTTCCGCTTTCTAAAGTATATGGGAGCCCGGAAATTAAATTGAATAAGATTATCGATGACCGCACAGTACTGATTAATTTCTTGTTATTGGTCCATGTTGTTCTTTTCGTGCCGCATAGAACTGAGGAAGAATTTTCGGATATTGAGGCAAGCAGCCTTAGTTTCCTGGGCAACCATTTGGAAAACTGATACGCTACATTACGAGTTGTGAGCTGAAACAGGAGGATGGAAGAGTGGGAAGATGGGAAACTGTTTGTTTAGGATGCTTCGTACACATTTTCTCAGCGGCAGGCCAGATATGGAGGCAATTGTAACGTATTAGTATTACGATAAGTGAGGCGTATTAGTAATTAGTCTTTTAAGTGTATAATCATGGTTATACAGTATTACCGTATTTATTACAATATTACAACCCCTTCTTAATTTACAACATAAAAATCAAAGGCAAATATTTATACCCCTTTTAAAAGGTTGTAGATAATTAAATATTACGCTAATTACTTATCGTTGAAGATTTTTTTAAAATAGCACCGACTCATTCATTTAATAATCTAAATATTTTATGGGACAATTACAATAATGACATAGTTTAGTTTTGGATTGATGCTTCATAATCATTAACTTAATGATATTTTCTAAAAAGGCATTATATGTTTCTTTACGAGTCTTCAAGTTATTTCACTTTGTTTATAATATTTGTAATATTCCTGAAATAAATATAGCATATGATAAAAAAATATAGGAGAATGATAATAAATTGTTGGTAGTAATATTGTTGAATGCCATTGTTAAAAGAAATATCGAACAAACGGTGCAATTACTCGTATCACTAACAGCGTCACCCGCCTCCCTCTCCCGTCGCCTTCTGAAGCGTTGAACGCACATGTAACTGTTGGAACTTCATGTGGCGTGGTAAGTTTCCAAGTTTGCTCTCCCCACTCGCACACTTGGAAGGCTTGTATATTTTTCCGATTTTACCAAATGTCGGTCCCGATGAAATAGTGTTTCTTTGACCTGGATCGATTTGTCAGTGAATTTTTATTTTTTACATTTACGAAAATAAGGAAATAATTTATTCGCATTGGGGATTTTTATGTGAGCACTTCGCTTTTCTTTCGTTAATCTTATAAGGACTCAGGGGGACTGGATATGAAGTTTCTTATTTATCTATTTTGTTTTAATTTTATGTTCTAGAAAGAACGAACAGTTTTACAGAGCTGTGTCAAGAACGGAAGTTCTTAATTTAAGACTCATAGTTTATAGAGCAATTCCTGGCTTGAATGCATTAGAGTTTTTTGTGCAGTAAATGTTGGGTAACGTTTTAAAGGGCATTTACTTCATAAATTGATCTAGCAAGGGCCGTATGGAATAATTTATGATTGTGTGAAGGAATGATGTCAATTGGGAGTGCGAGGGATTGGATTACATTAAATTTTTCGTGCTTAAGTATTGTGTAAGAATGAATAATTTTCATGACCATCTAATAGGTCAGTAAAAAGCGTTAATTTATGTATTGAGAGAGGTAACAGCTTCGTAATTGAATGCGTTTGCCAGAGGTCATGCATTGCATTACATCGCATCGATGCCTGATTGCCTTCCGTATAGAGCAGAAGAAAGCTCGCCTGCGCTGAGAGTTTCACACCGTCCGTTGCCGCTTGTCACTGGCCTGTGATGGTGATAGAGGCGGCCTTTTGTTCTTCTCCTCCTCCTTCCTCTTCTTCCTCCCAAGTTCTCCACTAGTATCCCTGGCGAGGCGGTAATTTATTTTTCTTTCTGGGGCAGTGCAATCTTCACGGGCATCGCAGTCCTACGTGGCTTTTGTGGTAGAAAGGAATGGGGGGGAGTACTTATAATCTAGCTAAAGCTAATCTTACTACTAACTTACAGCTAGTATGCTTTAACTAATCTATTAACAGAATGGCGCTTTTGCCGTTTCCTTAGGTCTAGAAAAATATTTTACTTTTAAATGACGCGTTTTAGTATGATCGTTGTTCCTTGTTTTTATTCTCATTTACACTCCAATTCTCCCACTGATTCGCACTATTTACACGGATATCGCGTTCCATTCATTCGCTGATTTATTTTACACTGTATTTACATTATGTACACCATTGACACCTGCACTTTCTCGCCCGGGGTCTGCCGCCGGCGCCGCCACGTGACCTCTTGCACTTCTCCGCGGGCAGGGCTTGCGCAACGCCGCCGGCGGATGTCGCCCCGTTCGCCCCTGTCGTCGCCCCAGGGCGAAGAGCAGCGCACGCGGCGCGGGGCGGCGCGGCGCAACGGCCGCTTTCACCTGTTGCGCGGGCGGGCGGGCGGGCGGGCGGGGCGCGGGGGCGATGGTGGGCGGCGACGAGCCCCCGACCGCCCTAGGGCTGACTTCACTCCGCGTTGCGACCGTCTCTCACATCGCTCGGCCCCAGTCGCCTGCGGGGTGTGGCTATTCCATTCTGTCACCA
Source organism: Teleogryllus occipitalis (assembly GCA_011170035.1). Taxonomy (NCBI): domain Eukaryota; kingdom Metazoa; phylum Arthropoda; class Insecta; order Orthoptera; family Gryllidae; genus Teleogryllus; species Teleogryllus occipitalis. The sequence goes on along the minus strand of BLKR01006810.1, from coordinate 17,050 downwards.
AACGGCTGCGACCAACTCAACCGTCGGTCTTCGCTCGACGTTGCATTGCTGCTGTCGCCTTGTTTGTTGTTCTCCGGTCTGTAGCAGGGCTGGCCAACTGGCGGCTCGCGGAGCCGTTTGTTGTGGCCTACGAAAGGTTTTCGCACAAATGTGAACGTCCCTTGCACGCATGTAGGGCGAGAAGAATGCACCTAGCGTACATGCCTTGTCGGGGTTAACACCCCTTTAATGTAAAAATAGGTTAGGTTTAGATTCAAGAATACTTTTCTAGTAAATTCAGAAATTCAAAATCATCCCAATGTGTTTCATAGCGTTATGCATGCTAGGGCCCGTTTATAACGAATGGTTCCATTCTCTCCTCCCGTTTCAGAGAATGCTGGTAAAGTGACGAGATCAACAATGCGGGGAAGTCAGGTGTGGATCGCCCGAGTAATGAGAACATGGCCCGCCACCATATTAAAGGTTTTAGTGGTAGCCCTTGAGGTCTTGCAAGTTGCACATCCCTGGTCTAAAGAGATGATATTATTATAAGAAGGGGTCACTTTTAGAGGTTTTAAGAATTTGAACTCAGTAACGCATGATGATTGGGAAAGCACATACATTCTACTACTATTGGGAGAGTACTACAATCTTTGGAGGTCTCGGATGGTCAACTTGGGAAAACTTCAGTGAACTTTCTTTCAGCAAAGAGCCTGAAACGTTGAGCAACAATTTCTGGGCACACACGTTATATTTCTAGATATTATCATTCATTTTGTTGGGAAAAGTTGTTTGTGTTCCCAGTGCTTAATCGTAAGGCGCTGAAAGCGAACAGTCACTAGTAGAGTTCGTAGAATTCCGGAGCTGGAAGGATAGTATTCAGCCACGTAAACAATGAACAACTATGTATTGCCTGGGCGGTCTATTTGCCGCAGAGCAGCTCGGACGCCTTCGTCCTCCAGAGAGCCTCGTTATCCCTTCGTGTGTGTCTGCGCCGTTCCCTCGCGTGGTGGCCGCCGCCGCCGCCGCCGCCGCCGCCGCCGCCACACCTCTCGGGCGGCGCTGCCAGCCCCTCCTTTGTTCCCGAAGGTGGGTACGCGGGTAGGGGCACCGACGCACCTGCCCTTTATCGGCCACGTGGTGTGGCTCGGCGGTCGCCCCGCCCGCGCCCCGCCCTCGCGACGTCCCCCGCGCTCCGCCCGCCCCCTGGCCGCCCGTCCCCGCCCCCGCCCTTCCCCCCGTGCCAGGCCCGCGTCTCGCTCGCGTTCCCACCCGCGCGCCCCCTCCTCGCCCCGCCCCGCCCGCGCCCCGCCCAGCGCCGCCCGCGCGCTTTTCCCCGCCCAGCGCCGCCCGCGCCCTGCCCGCACCCCCGCCCTCACCGCCCCGCCCGCACCCCCCGCCCCGCCGCCCCGTCCTCGCCGCCCCCGCCCTGCCCCATCCTGGCCCGCGCTCCGCCCTCGCCCCGTCCCCGCCCTCCCCGCCCGCCTGCGCCCTGGCCGCCTGACCCCGCCCCCTCGCCCCTTCCCTGCAAGTTAGGCTCGCGTCTCGCTTGCGTTCCCACCCGCGCGCTCCCCTCCTCGCCCCCTGCCCGCCCCCGCCCCTCTTTCCCTGCCCAGCGCCGCTCGCGCCCCGCCCCGCGCCCTGGCCGGCCGTCCCACCCGTCCCCAGCCGTCCCCGCCCCTCCCCCCGTGCCAGGCCCGCGTCTTGCTCGCGTTCCCACCCGCGCTCCCCGCCCCGCCCCGCCCCGCCCCGCCCCGCCCCGCCCTTGCCCGGGCTTGCCCGTGCGTGCCTGCGAGGGACGCTCGAATTCGTTTGGAGTCGCCTCCCGCGGACGGCGGGGCGCACCCTGGCGACGGATGTTCGTATTTGCGTCCGCTCCGCTGGGCGCCTGCAGCGGCTGTTTGACTCCCATTTGTGGAGGAGAGCGTGCTCTACGGAAGCGTAGAGCTGGCGACGGCGGCGCCCAGACTAACGTATCTCTTAGAGGTCCCTCTCTCTAAAAAATCCAGCGTTGATTGACTAACGAAAAAAGTCCACCCATGAAAGGACTTTCTTTCATATACTCATAAGTTTTTTTTTTTTTTTTTTTTTTTTTTTAAGTTTCCTTATGTTCATAGATAATCAATTACGAATTTCCTAGTAATTATTATTCATCTCTTAAAGGTTATGAAACACGTTTACTTTACATGAAGTTCCTCTCTATAATAATATTTTTAAGTTAATATTAATGTCTTCTTATTGCCATTGTAATATTTTATAATGTTCATGTTAACTTACACCTGATGAAACGGGCATAACAGCCCGTGAAATGTATTTTGTAACCATTTTAAAAGAATGAATAAATAATTACTGGGAAATTCGTGTTTATTGATCAAAGAATAATTTAAAGGTGTGGTTACATTTAACCAGGAAACACTGTTGGTTACATTTAACCAGGAAAATCTTGTTAACGTTTATCGTCTTTACCTATCCCGTAAGCGTGTAACTTCTATTTGCCATTTTTATCTCGATTTTTAAACCAATGTAATATATGAAAAGAACTGTGACATCAATACGTACCACCAAATTTATTTTATTATGCTTTGACTCTTTAACAACTTCTTGTTCACATGCAATATTTGGTTTCTGTTTCAGGTACGTATGCAGGAGGTTTTCAGTTGAGAATTCCCCTTGGTTTGTAAGTACATGAATACCCTTCCAGAAGCATGAAACTCAGTTTATTGTCTTGGGCACGTAACATTAGCATTATGTTTTGGGTTTCACGTGTAAAATTGGCTCGCATTAATTCCATACTTCTTGTAACAAAACTGCAACAATGATTACGAACTTATCTGAGTGACTGTTGTTACCACTAGGGGGCGGATTTTAATGAAATGTCATTTTTTCACTCGTTCTCGACTATTTCCGCCCTTTCTTTGTCACTTTTTAAAGAATTTTTCGCGGATTTCATAGATTTTAATATCATTTTAATGATACTAGCTTCAAATCATATTTACGAAATGTATTTATGTTCTTCACAGAATTCCTCAGTAGCCTATTCAATTTTGTTCGCTCAGAAATGTAATGTCAGCATTTGTGAGTATGATATCTAAGATTCCTGTGACGCCTTCAGCACCATTGTCGGTTCGGCGGATTTCACGATAGCTAAAGACAAAGATTTCCTGGTTCAGTCAAAACCAGAAGTTTGCAAGCTGAGTTCACTTGAACGAAAGGAAGAAGCCTCTTTAAATCGGTAATATACAGCTTAAGTTGTTCATCTGAACTGTTTTTATCAATTTTCTTACGTCATTTTTCTTTGCTTTTAGGGCATTTTAAAAACATTTTAAGATTTTAATTTTTGATGATGTTTTAGGTCATCAAAATCCTTACTTGTCACTCACTTGAACATTCGTGTGCATCAATGTGTTTACATGTGACAGGTGTGTTGATGTTTTTCTGCTTGGTTTACCAAGGCGTTTCAGAGTTGCATTTGGGCTAAAGCGAGGATTCCGAAACATGCGCCCCTGGCCCCAGTGGCTGTCCGCTGCCGGCGCGGGGGCCCCGCCCAAGGAGTGGTCCTCGACCGCTTCCCCGAACGCCCTCTTGGCGCGTCTGCGCCGCCCATTGTTCTCTTGCGCCTGCGCATGCGCCTGCCTTCGCGGCCAAGCGTCACTCACGCGTACACAGAGGATTTGTACTTGATATTGGCTCGCATTATTAGTCACGTCCGCGAATACTACTGACGTTATATAGACAAGGTTATGTAATACTGCGCGCAAAAAAACAACGATTTTGCGACGGAAAAACATGTATTGAGCATCACTGATACCGAAGAAATGGATAATTATTGTTTCGATATGTAGTCAATTACTTCCTCTAACGTGGTTCATGGAGTGTCCAACGCCAGAATCCTGCCAGTGGTGGTTGGAACCTCTGGGGCTATGCCACGATCAACAGTCAGTGCCCTCAAGACGTTGGGGATCATGTCTCGAGGAGATCTACTGACTATCTCGTTAATTGCTCTCAAAAGCTCTATTAACCTCTACACACAATTTGTAAATTACTATGGAGCAATTTAGCATTGCTGGTAGTAAATGCATAAAATGAATTTCTTGGTCCCGTGGGGAAGTCTAGGGAACCCAGGGGATCCACAAATGCCTAGGATATGTCTAGTTACAACGACTTTAAGTGGGAAGTGTATGCCATTTAATGTAGCATATAGAAAATTGTGTTGCCAGAATCCACGTTTTGTGAGCCCTAGTTACCGAAAAACGCAGGCCCACGAAATTTTTTCCGTGATACTTTATACCAAATTAAACTTATTTTATTAGACATGTAAGGACAAATTTTTTTTTAGCACCTTCAAGAACAGAGACATTTCTTTCATTTGAAGTATTTTTGTGGACTCCCTGATCGACCGAACGAACATACTACCTTATCTGAATTTTTGAAGTTCTTTTAGAAGATTTTCGTTGTGCCTGTTTTTTACCTCTTTTAGTTTCTGTTAGTTTTTAGTAATTTGTCTTATTTTGACCTATTTCTTTGTTTTCTGTCATTATTTTCATTTTCTTCTCCCAGCATCGATCTTGATAAAGTTGGAAACATACCTGTAAACTGTATTGTACGAATCTAATGTCTCTTGTAACCGTGTTTTTTTGTCTTCTTGACTAATCTACTTCTAAGTTGATTCATTAGCTCAAATCGTTAAGAAATATTTAACTGGTCAATTTTCTATAGATTTTATTCCCATTTCAAAAAGTTAACGTTTTGTTGCGATTGACGGCTGGAGCGAAGAAATAAATGGAGAATCATCAAACTTTATTTACTGAACTTTTATTTTAGAACATTTTTCTTCTTTTTCCATGTTGCCCATCGAGTTTTTATACGAGCCCGACCTGAAAATTACCTGAGAAAATATTTCGCGTGCGGCTCGTACTAGTTTTCGGTACATTGATGTAGCACACCACTTGAATTCTTCCAGTCAGTGGTCTGGCATGTTGTATTACTCCGCTTGAAAGGGTTAATTGCACAAGTACTGGCCACACCTGTACGGAGGCCGAACCCTCCGAAAAACAAGACAAAATCCTGATTTGCGAAATGACTGCAAGTTTCGAGATTTATTTATACACGTTTTGGTCAATTTATAGAAAAGCTATCATTTTGAGGTACGGTTTTTAAGAACTTTACTGTGTTGCAATTTATTTAATATCACCAACCCAAAGCTCTACAGATACTGATCTCAAAGTACATAACAGTGCCAAATAATTTAAAATTAATATAATATATATGTACATTCAGTAATTGTCTTTATATGGGTTCATGAAAGTTGATGCCAAAGTCATGTCTTTTGTGTTAAATAGCCTGGTCATAAGTTTCACTAACAACTCTTCGGCGAGTCCCAGTACCACAGACTTAAATGAATGTCGTTGTTTGCAGATCTAGTGTGAATATAGAATTTTAACCGTTGAGCTATAAACTACAACCCAAATTACATATTATATTCGGCGTTTTGTTTAATGTTAATTAAAGTATTTATTATAAACATATTTATGAAAGTCAATAGTATAATTATAAAACAAACTGGTAATAAATCGCGAAACGTCTTTCCCATTCACTTGTTCCATTGAACAATCCGTTCCATTGAACAACAACACTGCCCAAGATGACCTCATCCCAGTCGAGTACAGGCGAGCCTAAACAAAGACAATACCCCTGTGATCGATGAGAGAGGATGGTTTGTGGATGACTCGTTTAAATGATGTTTATAAGCGTATGTTTTTGTGTTATATGTGTATGTACTGCTTACTGTAAATAATGTAAATAATGTTCGTTGTTAAATTAAGTCAGGATGTAAGACAAAGTAGATTTAGATTAGTTTGTAAGTATCTAGTTTATAAGCTAGGCCATACGTTAGCTATGTAAACAGAATTTAAGAATAAATATTATATATGTTGAGTTTTGAAAGGGCTTTCTGAAGGACGTGATCACTTCGCAAGCGACGTGTTTACCGTCGATCACAACCAGAGGCGTGCTCAGCCCCAGGAGGCCTAACGAGGCCCCTAGAGGTCCCCTTTTCCATTAAACTCTCATATTTACGTATGTCAATTAGGTAATAAAAATACTACAAGGACAATGAAATTATAATTTTAATGATTAATTATTAAATACAATTGAATTTATTTTGAACTATTTAGTGTTTGCCAGATGATTTGGAGTGCCTCTTCTCCAAATGTCGTGTATCGCTTTCCCAAATTGTCAGATTCACAAAGAAGAAAATAAGGAATTGATCTGATGTGCGGAGACAAAATGTGTTATTGCGTAGGGCTGCATGGCCCCTGCCCCCTGTGAGACGTTGAGATCTCAGCGTTCAACCGCCGGCGTTCACCCTGTGTTCATTGGGTGAAATGTTATCACGGTGTAAAGCCAACATCACTACTACCTGCTCCATTGTTACCACGTGCAATTTGATTTTTCTTTTTCGGACATTAGGGTCACCGAACCCAGCCTGCCTCGCGACAGTACTCTGTGGTACCTCTAAACGAGCAGCTTTCTGGCGGAACCCGCTGGCACTCACTTTAATCGCTCCGCGTATGCCCCCTCCCCGTTGGGAGGGGATGTGGTGGCGTGGGAGTTGCCACTGCCTGCAACGGGGCTCCCTTGCGCGTCGTTACCATATTTGTCGAGACCACTTTCCATTTCTCCCCCTAAGACGTCCGCGCCGTTCCTCACTATTTGTACTTCTATAAAACTGCATATACGATCATTTAATGGAGGTTGTGTAAATGCTCGTGTTTGTTTTTGCGGTCCTGCTCGCATTACTCATTCTATTGGAATCTCGTTCTGTCCTTGTAACCACTTTCTGTCTCGGGTCATCGACACGTCGTCGCTTTTCATGACGCGTCTCCACCGCACTTCCCCGTGGCGCCGCGGTTCTGGTTGTCGCGTCCTTCTTCGGAGCAACGCGCCGCCCTCAACAAAGCGCGGCTGCCGAGGGCGCGTCCCCCGCACTGTCCCCGCATGCGTGTGCGCTGGCGTTCAGCCGTTTTCAATCCAGTTGTCCGAGAAGGTCCACCGGTGCCGTAAGAACTAGCGATCTACCCAAACCCTGCGTTAATGAACGCCAGCCCCTGAGCAATGCCTCCTGAAGTCGGGAGTGCCGCATGGGGGCCGTGGCCGGGCGGGTCGGGGCCGCCTCGCCGCCTCCTGCTCACCTGGGCGGCTCCACCTGTCGCGGCTCGGCCCCTCCCTCCCCTCCCGCGGGCGGCGGCGTTGCCAGGCGGGCGGGCGGGCGCCGCCAGGGCAGGTGCTGCGACGCGGCCGGACGTGCACCCGCCGCCCCCCCTCCTCCCACCCGCCCCGGCCCGCCTCGCTTCGCCGCCGCGCCACGTGCAAGGGTGCCCGTGAGGCCGCTGCGCCGAGGGGCGTGCCCGGGCGACCGGAAGCGGCGGTTCCCGGCCCCGCCCCGCCCCGCCCCGCCCGCCCGGGCGCGCTCGCCGGAACGGGCGGCCTTCGCCCGCGGCGCCGGAGACCTGCGCGGGCGGCGCGCGGGAGGCGAGCGCGGGAAAGCCCCGGGCCCCGACGCGACGCGACGCAGTGCTCAGGCTGCTCGCTCTAGCAGTGCTACACGCACAGCGCCCTAATACCTCCCTTTTCTTCACGCAAACATGTTCATTCCAATAATAAGGTTTACGTCAGCTATGCAGTGCACGGTATTATCAAACTATAGGAATTAGATTTGACTGAAAACCTTACAAATCGAATAAAGGTCCCTTCCGTCTCTAGAGGTTAGTTTTCGTATTGGCGCAGTCAGTTTAGGTGGCTGAAGTTCGTTGCCGAACTTCGTTGCCGTTGGCGGTCCTCTTCTGCCCAACTTCGATGACTGTGCATCGAATATTGGGGCGTGGCCTTGCGTTCATTGGGTGCGTTCGAATATTGCGTATTGGGGCGTGGCCGTGGAGAGAAGAAGCGACTTACCGAGATAAATTGCCTCTACGATAGTTGCAAGTTAATCTCAGAGATAGCTGAAAGCTGCCGTTCGTCTGATGCGTAAACCCAACCTGCACCACCTGCAGTTGATACTGCCCCTTTCAACCTGCAGCCTTGGTGGAGAGAGGAACCTGAAGGGAAGGGGGGTGGAAGATACTATTTTGACATTTCCAGGGGGAACGACTCGCGATCATTCCGATTCTTTTGCAAACCGCTCAATGTGATTACGCTTTACTTTGCACAAGTCATGATTCTGAGTATATTTTATACATAAGCTTTCAGTGCTGACAGAACAAGAGACATGTGGAGTAATATGCAAGTGTTTACGTTACATCTTAAATGATATTTTCCAGAAATTCCTTTTGGTATTTTTACAGCTTCTTTCGAATTCCATTCTTTTAAATTACATTTGGAAATTTCCCATTATTGTTCCAGAATCACCTTCAGTGTTTCATTACAATCTGCAGTCCACATTCTTTCTTTTTCCTTGTAACTATGAACTAGTTATTGGAATTGAGTAGAAAAATGACTGAGCGTGGCGTTGGGAGTAATAGTCTGCCCTCGAAGGACTTATAGTGCAGTCCTCCCGGCACAGTATCATTCCGCTCCGCCCACGCCTTTCCGCTGGGCGCTGCCGCCCCTGCGATAGCCTTCTATCGCAGCGACCGCCGCAATACGCCCTGCACGTCACCTGCCCCACGCGATAACACAGCCCCCCCACCTGGCCCCGCCCCGCCCCTCCCCCTGCTCAGCCCAGCCCCGTGCCCAACCCCCCTCCATGCCCCTCCCGCGTCTCAACCGGGCCCCGCCCCGCCCCGTCCCGCCCCTCCCCGTTCCGCCGCGCCCCACCCCACCCCACCTCGTCCCGCACCTCCCCGCCACGTTCCGCCCCGCCCCGCCCCGTCCGTGCTCCTAACGCGCGTGCACGCGCGCATCCCGCGCCGTTCGTTGGGCTCGAGATGAACGACCGATGCCATTCAACCAGCAAAGACCAACGTCTGCAATGGCGAATTGACTTGATGTAATGTCCTCTTGGAATTGAACACTTGTTTGCGGTCGCTTGGTGATGGCAGTTTGCGTGGTTTGATAGTTGACTTCTCAAAACTTGATGTCGGAAAACAGTAGCTCTTCAAAGTTATAGTAATTGTGACTGAGTGAGTGACTATTCACCTGTAATTATTGCAAACATTAGGCACCTAGTAGAAGGGATCTGTAAAAGTACGAGCAAGAGCAAAAAGTGCTTATTAACGTCATTTGACCGAATAACCAACGGAAGCTTCTATTCGTGTTATTTACCGTATGTCGTTCAATACTTGTTACCATAAACAAGTAATAGAAAAGGATTTTGATTCGTAAACGACCTACATATTTATTGGCAACAAAACAGCAATGCGGCCCCGTCCCGCCCCCTGCCCCAAGGAGCCAAGCGATGGCCGCGCCGTGCCGGGCCGGGCCGGGGGGCGGGCGTCGGGCGCTGCTTTTTGGGCGAGGCGCGCGCCGCCGTGCGTGAAGTGCAGAGGGAGCGGAGCGGCGGCCGCGCAAGAAGCACGACGTGCCGCCCCGCCCCGTCTCGCCCGCCACCCCACCCCGCCACGCCCCGTCCCACCCCACCCGCCCCACCCCGCCCCCCTGCCCCACCCTCCCCGACCCCCCCACCCGCCCCGCCCCACCCACCCGCCCCCCCACCCCACCCCCACCCCGCCCCACCCCACCCCACCCCACCCCACCCCACCCCACCCGCCCCCACCCCACCCACCCCTCCCGCCCCACCCCCCCACCCACCCCGCCCCGCCCCACCCCACCCACTCCGTCCCGCCCCACCCCATCCCCGCCCCGCCCCGCGCTGCCCGCCCGCGGCCTCGTCACCACCGCTTACGGAAGCTTCCACTTGGGCACTCCGGAGGACTCCCCTTCACGATACGAGCGTTCTCATAAGCAGTTGCTTCTTTTCATATCAATAAAAACGTTCGTGAAACCCTTGAGCATTGACTTCTCTCTTGAGTAATTTCTCACGAACTGATCAGTGGAAAATATCACATGTGTAACCTCGTTATAGGTTTTCTCTCACATATTCATCGGCGTGAGATTAAATCTGACACACTCTGCTCTTAAAAAAGTATTATCCTTTTGCCGAACAGCTCGATGTAAAATAAATTCAGAAATTCAGCATTTAAGACGCATATGATTCTCACTTTTGCAATACTGTTGGGTATCAATTGATTATGAACTTTGGATTTTATAAATTTAATAAAAAGCGTCTTGTTCCTCAAGCTCAAAAAGAAATGTTAGAAAACTACTTAACCTAACATGGTCGACATCGTCAAGCACGCGTCGCGCGGTAACATTGACAAACAAAACGGACGAAAATCGACGAATCGCAATCAATCAACTTCTCAAGCACCAATCAACTTCTCGGCAGGTTCACGAAATCTCTTTGATTGTGACGTTAGTTGGCCTGGCGACCACTAGAGCGCGAGGAGTTGCAATCAGAGGAAAACGTCGCATATGTATAACTTCGTTATTTGAAATTTTCTACCACGTGACCGTTGCCAAAATGTTATCATTTTCGATCTCTCCGCATCCTTAGAAATTTGTATAAGTTATTCTGAGACATCTGTATTTTTGATAGTTATATTCAATATTCTTCTACAGTTCATTAATAATGCGATCACTGTCGGATCATCCAAGGGAGTCGTGAAAGGAATCATCCAAACAATCCCTAATTCTTTCCCTACGCAAAACGTTATTTTACCCGACAAATGTGCTATTCCTAAATACTTCCGAACTTTATATTACCATCTTCAGTGTGTACTAAAACCGTTGACTAAATACAATAATGTGACTCGAGTTACCAGAAAATATATTTCACGGTTTTGAATGACACAATCACTCACGTCATTATCTTGTATTAGATCAATTCGTATACGGGAGTATTTTATTACGCCAAGTAATACTCGTGCAAAGAAAATTAAGAGAAACACTTATTTTGCTGAATGGCGTGAGATATTTATTAGTTCTGAAATAAAGCATTATATTCACCATACGTCATAAGGGATGTTTCAATGCTAAATGCTTGTCGATGAAGGGTCCTTAGAAGTACGGCGTTGCCTCGTGTGCTTCACCTGTGAGAAGAGGAGAAGAGCTGATGGATCACGTGTGAGGAATGCGGAAGCAGCAGCTCAGCCCGGGGACTTCGCCACTCGTGCGAAACCGTCACCACCGTCCCCGCTGAAGCTTTCAATCATTCACCCTTCTCCTCCTTGATCAGCGTTGAGGACGCGTTAACAACGACCCCTGCGTACGTCATGGTACCCGTTCCTACCGCCTGTGCCACCACCGCCTCCGCCACCGACTGGCTTGGTTATCTCGGGACTACTTTTGCATTTGCAACCACGCTGCCCTTAAGGTCCTAGAATTCTAATGCAGACGGTGGTGGTGGTGGTGGTGGTGGTTGAATTTTCCGTACTAGCTAGATAAGTAATGCCCGATAACTTAAATATGTGATTTAATTATAGAGACTTCTGCCGTCTGATCAGCTGGGTCGCGGTTTTTCTATAGAGTGTTTTGTTACCACTGAAGTTTTGTTATTGAAGCTTCCGATTGGATAACCGCGTCCTAGCTGAACAAATGCCAGAAATCACAACAATTAAATCGGAAAAGAAGTTTATTTCAGCCTCTGCCCGAAGGAGAATTTGAGCGGCGGCTACTCTGATGGGTCTGCCCAGGTGAATGGCCGACCAGTACCGTAGTAACCGATCCACGAACCGCACGCGATCTTTCATTCCTTGTCCTATTACGTCCTTTCTCCCTACACATACACTTACATGCACTACATTACCTTACATGTCGGAAGCAGTCGGGCGCTTAGAGTTTACCCTGGCTGAGGCGGTGCTCCGTTGGAGGGAGATACCTGGAGGGAGAAGCCTCGCGAGACGATGTGTAGGTTGGTGCCGGATCGCACGTTCCAATTGGGGAAGGACATCGCCACCTCACGAGATATGACATGCGCAACACGCATGGGGCTAATGATAGTTGTTGCGCCGGCGTATATCAGTCCGTCCATCCATCAAGGCGCCGCCTGCGCTATCGCCTCTGTTCGCGTGTGTTGTTTTCGTGCGAAGCGCGCACGGGCGGGCCGTGGCTAGTGATGGCAAATTTTACCAACACATCGATACATCGCTTAAGGGTTTTCGATGTCGAAGAAAACATCGACAAAAAATCGATGTTTTAATTATCGACCAATATACATCGATGTGTCGATACATCGCTTAAGGGTTTTCGATGTCGAAGGAAACATCGGCAAAAAATCGATGTTTTAATTATCGACCAATATACATCGATGTGTCGATACATCGCTTAAGGGTTTTCGATGTCGAGGAAAACATCGACAAAAAATCGATGTTTTAATTATCGACCTATAAACATGTTATTTTTTATCAATTTTTAATTACACTACGTAAAAGGGATATATTTGATTGTTTGGTTACCAGCGTGTTAGTAGTATGTTAATAAAAATTATCGAATGTCAAGAATAAAGTTAACAATAAAGAACATCGTGTTTCGCTAGTCTACCCTTCCATTCACACACTATCGAAGTAAAACCACCTAAAATTCCCTCAGATTGCTCAGGCGAAAAGTGCAGAGATAAAGAGGCGAAACAACGATATTTATGAGCTGTTCTTCGACGTGCCTAAACCCGATTATTTTAACAAAAATTTAAAAAATTTAAAAAATCGATGTTTTTGCAACAAAATATCGATGCGAAGCAAACATCGAAAGCAAAATATCGATGTTAATATATCGATTTTTCTGGTGGAAAACATCGATGTTTTAAAAACATGTTCTTTTGCCCTCCCTGTGGGCGATGCGGCGGTGCGCGCGCGGGACGAAGAACAGCGATGACAATCGCCGCTCGCGCTGCGGCGTCCTCGGCCACCTGCGCCGCCGATGGCTTTGTGCGCGCGCCCGGACACGGAGTTTACACATTTGGAGTTCATTGAAATAGTGGACACGCCGGACCGTTTGTAATCAAGAAATAACTGGGCAAACCCGGGATGGTGTTCGTGGAGACGAATTGTGTACAATGGGCTTACAAAGGCTGCAGATTCGAATCAGACGAATTAAGCACAGTAGAATGGATTTTCGAGACTTCCCTTTGAGGTGTAAGTTAGTTTTTGTTTATCAATCGCCGCTAGTTCTGCCTCACCCCGGTTTACATATCGGCCACGAACAATTCTGGAGTTGTCCTCAAAATGAGCGACTCTCTATCTCTCCCTCGTCTGCGACCGAAAGGCCACTTATTTAAGAATGTTAGCTGTCGTTGGCATACATTGCGACTAATCACTTTGTAAACAGCGTGCCATTACCTTGCTCCACCAGCGCTTATCGCTTGAGCAGAGCGGGCGGGCGATAGGTCTCATAATGCGCGGAGCCCGCATGCGCCCCCCTCGGCCAGCCACGCCCCCTTAACCCTCCCGCCATCCCGGTGGCTTAGGCCTTCAGTCAGTCCACCACCGAAGCTTCATACGGCTCACATCTGCCTTAACACAATTGGAACGTTTGCGGATGAAAAAAATGGAAATTTTAGATTGAACTGATTTCTGACAGTGAAATGTGTATACAGTTGCTACGGTGCTAAACAAACTGAATACGAATTTGGGCCGTTTTTCACGAACTGCCCGTACGCAGGATACGGGACTTGCTTAGCTGCGAACGAGTGTTTCTGTCGGTGTGCATTCCGTGCGAGGTGAGGAGCCGATCTGACCGGTCGTCTCTGTAGCTTCGTCGGATCAGCGGGGCTGAGGCTGAACCGCGGCCAAGGGGCCACGACACACTCGATGCTTCCTTCTTTTTCCCCTTCTCACATCCCGTGGGCGCGCGATCAGCTGAATGACCAGGGAGTTTTTGCAAGTTGTTGATTTGAAAGACGTAACCCGACAATTCTGTGGAGAACTGAACTGCGCATGCGTCGGCATCAAGTGACGGGATTTCGATTGACGGGTCACGACATTCTCCCTGTTTTGTCGTCTACGACAAACTTAAACTTTACGTAGTTTTTGCCGCCACCACTAAACACGAATTCAATACTAACACACAATCAGCATTGAAGTAATGAAAAATACAATATCCATATTACCAATATAATAATGATATGTCAGAAATAAACTAACGTAATTGTCAAGTATTTGGAGGTTCTGTTTTTATTGAGGCTCCTTTGATTTCATATAGATGTCTATCATACATTTTACTATCTTGTAATGCTTATAAAAGCAAAAATGGACTCAGAGATACACAGATGTTCAATAAAAGCTTTTAGGTCATGTTAGAGGTATTCAGTCCCAATTAGTTAGTTTTAACGTTTTTCGATTGTACGATGTGCAAAAACTCGTTTTTCTGAAGATAGGATAATTCCTATTGAGAATAATGTTTACGTACTACGGCAATGGATTTCCCGTCTTGCAAAATCTCTCTACCGTTTTGTGTCATCTACCGACGAAACTCTCCGGTATTGGTGCGAGTTGCCTGATGTCGTGCTCGAATCGGACTGCACTGCCAAACAAGGAACTAATAAACAATAATAATAATAATAATAAATATTCTTCCTTGGAATTAATGATAATCAGAGTTCCTATGTAAGACGTTCTCTGATGGAAAGTGTCGCATAAAATCCCCTCACTGAATATACTTCAGTTTATTCGATACTCGAAAGGGAGGATAAAAATCGCCTTGCACGAAATGGATGTAAGTATATTTTTAACGTACTTTTCAAGTTAACGTGACGAGCGCCAAAATTACATTTGGCCCCGAGTTGACTAAACCGGACTGCCCCACCTAGTGATGGCAAATTTTACCAAAACATCGATACATCGCTAAAGGGTTTTCAATGTCGATGAAAACATCGACGAGAAAACATCGATGTTTAAAACATGGATGTTTGAATTATATACTCATAAACATGATATTTTCTTGCTACTCTACAACGTGCTTAAACCCCTTAATTAAAATAAATATTTAAAAAAATAAAAATTAAAAAATTGATGTTTTTGCAACAAACTATCGATCTGAAGAAAACATCGAAAGCAAAATATGAATGTTAAAATGTCGATGTTACTGGTGGAAATCATCGATGTTTTAAAAACATCGATGTTTTTTGCCATCCCTAGCCCCACCCTAGACTGCGCAGTTGTCGCTTATCTAACACATCGCAATGCTTGTAACAGGTGCAATTCGCGTTTATACAGGATGA
This sequence comes from Teleogryllus occipitalis, assembly GCA_011170035.1. Lineage (NCBI taxonomy): Eukaryota > Metazoa > Arthropoda > Insecta > Orthoptera > Gryllidae > Teleogryllus > Teleogryllus occipitalis. Next base: position 1,860 of record BLKR01006810.1, on the reverse strand, counting down.
GTCACTTGATGTGATAAAAATGCACACTAGCCTATTCCTGATAGTATTGGTAATAAATAATTCCTTTACTGTTTTGGCCAGAGCAAAGATTCACGAAGAAAGTATTTGTTTGTAGTTTTCCAATTTCGTCGTTGGCTGTATGTCACCAGAACTCTGTGCTCATTTCGAAGACTGAAATCGCTTTTGTAAGTCCGGCCATTTGTAAACAGCAAGTGCACTGAACCTCTGACGGCCGGCTGCCGGGCTAAGGTTCTGGCGGCCTTAAATCAGATCCAATTGCCGAGCCGCGCTCGATGACGGGTTGTCGTAATATTCACTCTTACATTCCGTCAATCAACAAATTTTCGTTTATCGCCCTCTCGCCATGAATAGAACGTTCTGGGCATTGAAGAAGAAGAGAAATCATCAAGAAACTGCTGTGCAGTAAGGAAGCGTGTCTCAATAAAATCCTCAAGTATCATTTATCTAATTAAGAAGACGGTGATGTGGTTTTTAACTTCAAAAAATGACCCTTTCTCTATCTTCGCGTCGTGCGTCTCAAGCGATACGCCCTCGTTGCAGAAAGAAAAACGTGGCAATAACATGTGAGGCAACTAACAGGTGAATAGTGAGACATTCTATTGCACCGGGAGCGGTAGCTCAGTGCATCAACTGATGTCACTGCAGCGCCTCTAACCAGGAGGTCCTAGGTTCGAGTCCTGACGGCGGCAGGATTTTCGACACTAGCTTTTCAGCTAGGTCGAATTCAGCTGCTGTCTGGAGGAGAATTCTAGCGGCCGGCTGCTCTGATCGGTAGTTTTCCGTGGTTTCTCCGATCAACACCAGGCGAATGCCGGAGCAGTACCCTACCAAACGGGCCACGGACCGCGCGCGATCTGTCCTTCCTCTTCCTTGTCCTATCCTCTCCCCTTACACACACACTTACACTAACATGCACTACACTACCACATATTCCAGGAGACCGGTCGGGAGCTTAGAGCTTGTCCCAGCTGGGGCGGTGCCCCGTTGGTGGAAGAGTCCTGGTTAGGGGGAAACCCCACTAGCCGACGGTAGGTCGGCGCCGGATCTCGCCATCCAGCGGGGGAAGATCACCGCCATCTCCCGAAAAAAACATGCATTACACTAACAGGACTAATGACCGAAGCAGTTGACGCGCCCGGAAACACGGAAAAATCAATCAATCAATCAATCAATCAATCAATCAAACAATCTATTGTCATATTCCGAGAGGCTGCAGCAGAAATGGAGGGGTAAACCATGCTATGGGTCGAAAGCTTTTTGCGGCGTCAGGAAGAGTGGGCAGAGGTGGGAGGCTGTCGGGGCGGACGGCGGTCAGCGCTCGGGTCGACCTCTGTGGCCGCGCGCGGGAGCGGGACCTCAGCGTTGGGAGTGATGGATTGCAGGGAGCGGATGGGAGTCATCGGTCTTGCGCCGTCGCGGACGAGTATGAGCCAACGACACCGCGCGGCCTGCGTTCGTCTTTCTCTCCTGCGCTCTCTCAGCGCCTTGGTGCCCGTCGCCCGCGCCGTCATCTTCGCTTCAACCTCAAACTCCGTCTCCGCCTTCGCCGTCGCCTCGGCTTTCACCTCACCCTCCGCGGCCGCCTCATTCTCCGCCCCTTTGCCTCAGCTTCCGCCTTCGCCTTCGCTTCAGCCTCTGCCTCCGCCTTTTCCTCAGCATCAGCCTCTGCCTCAGCCTTCGCCTTTTTCTCAGCATCAGCCTCTGCCTTCGCTTCAGCCTCCGCCTTCGCCTCCACTTCGCCTCCACTTCGCCTCCGCCTTCGCCTCCGCCTCCGCCTTCGCCTCTGCCTTCGCATTTTCCTCAGCATCAACCTCCGCCTTCGCCTTCGCCTCCGCCTTC